>JAOUZG010013036.1:519334-535337 GCA_026289955.1 Argiope argentata
TGATTCCCATGTTCTGGAATATTGTCGTATGCTGCTAGCATACCGCTAATCATTGCAAAAAGAATTTGATAAGTATCTTTTATGTTATTGTTTATTTTGCTTCTTAAATACTTTTCACTTATTACAGTAAAAGTAATTATAATTTACATAAATCATTTTAGAAAAAGCAACGGCTTTCTTAATCAAGAGTTGTAAATTTGATTTTTTGTTGTTGTTTGTGTGTATTTTAAATTGATTATTAGATCCTCCTCAGTTTTTTCACTAAGTACCTATTTTATATAAGGTATGTTGAACAAATTGATACATTTAAATATGTGAGTTCCGATTCTCGCTCTCAGAACGGAAATTATTTTCCCCTCCTCTCAGTTAAAAAATAAAATCGTAGACGCAGATGTGTTGGCGTCACATTTTATGAATGAGACTGCCGTTTTTATTTTATTTTGTTTTGCTACTTTCGAATATGCTCGTGAATAAACATGACTCATGCTGTCTGTGAAAATTGTTTTATGATCTTGATTGGTTAATCACGCCGGAAATCATTTTGAGAACTCTACTCTGTTTCACATAATCGGAAACGAATTTTTTTTCTTTTTTGCCTTAATGAATATTTTTTCTGTTTTGATTTTGTACAATACTTCGAGAATTCTTTAAAAAGTTATAAAATAAAAAATAGTACATGTTTTGTGTTATCATTTCTAGTAAACGATATTTTAGTAAATGTGTTATTAACAATTTCCTGTTGTAACGAAAATTTACAAGGAATATTATTTTGATGAGTATTAAGTTAAGAGTTTAATTGTCTGAGCACTTTCAATTTAAATTGCTATTGTACTACTTTTGATATTAATTAATTTGGTTTATAAGTATTATTGCAATCTGTTTAAAGATAAAATTGATATTCATTTTAAACTATGAAACTAAACATTTTTATGTGATCCACATTGAAATTCAACTACAATAATTTTTTTATCTTTTCTTTTCAAACATTGATTCTATTTTGTGTATTAAATTTTACTTGTTAACGTTTCAGTTGAAAATACTTTCAATTTTCTCTATCACTTTTGTTTAAAGTTAAAGAACATAATGTAGTAAAATTTTTATAATTGTATGTTACAACAAAAGTATATAAACAAAAGTGTTGAAATTTTGTTCTTGTTCTTGATGTGCATCTGTTTTTGTATATGATTAGATATTAAATTTGTGCTGGACCTTGTTAGAACTCGCCAAAAGTTTTCTTATTTTAGTTTTAATGCATGTTCCTTGTATGTGAATGTAAATAGTTTTAGGACATTTTATATCAATTTTCCGTAATTATCAAGCCAATTTATCCTCCCGTCTGACCCCTCATTCCAAGATGGCTTACCTTGCAAAAGCAAAGAAAGAGGATCTAAAAACACTCGCGTACGAATTAGGTCTAACAGCAAATGATTCTATGCGTGTTGTTGATTTGCGAGATCTAATAATCAAATCCACGTCTTATGACGAGACTTTCACCAGAACTCTTTTAGAAACTATTGTTGACACTAGGCAGCAAAAAGAAAAGAAAAGCAAAGATATAGAAGAATTCAAAAGGAAGGGACAAGAATTGATACTTGAAACGGAACGATTAAAAGTAAATCTTTCAGCTGCTAGCTCAAATCCTTCTAACGGTTCCTCCACTTTAAATGTTGTACCCAGTGAACAAATCCAACATTTACTTCCAAACTTCACAGAGACTTCTGACATTGCAGCCTATTTGCAAATTTTTGAAAGACAATGTGAGAAAGTTCGCGTGAAAGAAGAAGACTACATAACGCACCTCCTACCTCTTCTTCCCATTAACATTTCACAAATAATTCTGCGAGAACCCAAGGAAAAATTAGAAGATTATGCTTATATAAAGAAAATTCTACTTCAACGATTTAAGTTAAATGCTGAAGCATTCCGAATCAAGCTGACTACTTACCAAAAACAAATTGGAACTTTATGGCAAGACTTTGCATATGAGTTAAGAAACTACCTAGAAGAATGGCTTCAGAGCCTTGCAGTTTTTGATTACGAATCGCTGAAAGACCTTGTTCTTACAGATGAATTGAAACGAAGAGTTAGTAATGATGTCAAAGAACACTTCGTCGATCGTTGGGGAAAAATTAAGTCGTCATCTGAACTGGTGCAGTTATTAGACGATTACGAAGCTGTTCGTGTTAAAAATACGAAGAATAAAAATCAACTCCATTTGAAGCAGAACTTTCCACTGAAATCTATTTATAATTCCAAAACCAAAGAAGATGTACAAAGAACGACTAGTAAAAACTTTCCATATCGAGTCGAGAAGCAACAAAGACAAGATAACCGCCCTCCTTTGACTTGCTATGGGTGCGGTAAACCAGGATTTATAAAATCAAAATGTCCCGACTGTTCAACGTCTACCAGACGAAATGATTTCCAAGCAAACTCTTTGAAAATACTTGCTACGCATGTAGATATGCCTACAACTATCACTTATATCGACATAACCATTTGTGGACAAAGAGCTCGCGTATGTGCAGATACTGGTGCAAGTTGTACGGTTGCTGGTGAAAGACTTTATAAAATATTTCAGGAGAAACAAGTACCGATGACAAGTAAAACCATCATCATGTTTCTCACGGATGGACAATTCACAACAACTCAAGCCTTCACATCAGAGGTAGTCGTGAATATTGAAGGAAGAGACATTGTAACGAAATTTCTGATTCTGCCGAAATCGAAAGGAAATAGAACCCTCCTTGGATATGACTTTCTTGAAAAAGCAGGCATCGTCCTTGACCTAAAGAATAGATGTTGGTTATTCCATGGCAACCCTCTGCAGGTGTATCAATTTGGAGTGGACCTCGAAGCACAATGTCCTGAGCCAGTAAAAAGCATAGAAGTGAATTCTTGCGACTTGCGGGATGATGAGGGATAAAACCTAAGTCCTCATGAAAGACTACAACTCAATGATTTGTTGAGAAAATACGAGAATAATTTTCAGCTAGGGGGAGAAGCTACGACACTCATTGAACACCACATCAATACAGGAAATAGTCCTCGCGTTTCAGTTCCTCCATATCGGATGAACCCAAGCAAGAAAGAGCTGTTGAAAAAAGAAATTGACTCTCTTCTAGAGAAAGGTATTATAGAGGAATGCGAAAGCCCTTATGCCTCTCCTGTGGTCTTGATCACCAAACCAAATGGTAAAATACGGTTATGCATCGATTATCGCAAGCTAAACTCCCACACCGTTCCAGATACTTATCCTTTGCCACGTATAGATGATTTGTTGAACGAAGCAAAGCCTACCCCTTACATGTCAACTATTGACTTAAGATATGGGTATCATCAGGTAAATGTAGCAGAAGAAGATCAAATCAAAACTGCTTTTACTTGTCCCTTCGGAATTTATAAATTCAAACGAATGCCTTTCGGACTTCGTAATGCGCCAGCTACGTTTTCTATACTTATAAATAAAGTACTTTCCGGACTGAAGGATGTCCTGGCATTATCATATTTGGACGACATCATCGTGCTGTCTCCTACCTTCCAAACACATCTTACAGACCTAGAACAAGTCTTCAAACGTCTATCGTTATTCAAGCTGAACGCCAATCGAGAAAAATGTCACTTCTGCTGCCCTTAGGCCATTACATTACTAAAGATGGTGTATCTGTTGATCCAGAAAAGACCGCTGCCATTGCAAACATGAAGTCACCGAAAACTGTGAAGCAAGTACAATCTTTTGTTCAGACCTGTTCCTGGTTTCGTAGATATATTCCAAACTTTGCCCAAATAGCCAAACCTTTTACTGATTTAACGAAGAAGAAGGCCGTATGGAAATGGGAAATAGAACAAGAAACGGCATTTCAAGATCTGAAATCTAAATTAATAAGCCCACCGATTCTCAAACAAGCAGATGGAACGAAGCCTTTCGTCATCCAAACAGATGCTAGCAATGTTGCCATCGGAGCAGTTTTACTCCAGGGAGAGAAAGATGAAGAACATCCTATTGAATATGCTAGTCGTCTGCTGAGTTCTTCAGAAAAAAAAAACTATTCTACAATAGAAAAAGAAGCATTAGCAGAGGTTTGGGCACTTGATAAATTTAGAAGATACGTGGAAAACCAGTCCATTACAATAACATCCGACCACCAACCGCTGAAGTGGTTGATGTCACTGAAATCACCTACTGGTAGACTCGCCAGATGGGCTCTACAAATTCAGTCGTACAACCTGACAATGAAATATATTCCTGGTCGACTAAATTTCATTGCCGACCTTTTATCCCGTCCTATTTGTGAACATCCAAGTACAGAGTCTTGTGAAATCTGCGCTATATCGATTGAAATCCCTATTACAAGTCCGGCTGATTTGCGTCAATCACAACTAAGAGATGATGATCTGCGAAAGACAATAGAAACATTCGAGAGTCCAGCAAAAGAAGTTGATCATACAACTTGGACTGCAAGAGGCTGCATCATGAACAAGGGGGTATTATACCGATACTCTCCTGAATCGGATGAAGAAGAAGCGCAATTGGTAGTGCCTCAAGAAATGAAAGCCAATATCCTAAAAGAGCACCATGATTCGCCCATGGCAGGGCACTATGGAGCTGAGGGCACCTTTCATCGCATCTCTAAAAGATACTACTGGGCGGGAATGCGAAAAGACATAGCAGATTATGTCAAAACCTGCGTTGAATGTTGTCGTTACAAAGCCTCTAATCAAAAACCATCGGGGTTACTTCAAACTCCTATCTATGCCCAACGATTCGAAACTCTCTCTATTGACCTTTTCGGTCCTCTGCCAGAAGCACCTACTGGTGAGAAATGGATTTTTATTGTACAAGACTGTGCTACAAAGTGGGTAGAACTTTTTGCTCTAAAAGAAGCAACTGCAAGAGAGTGTGCAACGACTCTGTTGGAAGAAGTCGCGCTTCGATTTTGTATACCTTGAAAAATTATCAGTGACAATGGTCCCCGGTTCACAAGTGCTGTTATGCAACAGCTATGTTATATATTGCACATAGACCAAAGTCTTACCCCTGTCTACCATCCACAATCAAACCCTGTTGAAAGAAAGAACAGAGATCTCAAGCCTCGTTTGGCAATACTAGTCGGCAATGACCACCAGGCATGGAAAGAAAAACTGCCCATGATTAGATTTGCATTGAATACCGCCAAGAGCGATTCAACTAAGCACTCTGCTGCATTTCTCCAATTCGCACGTGACTTATGAACTATGGATGATGTCAAACACGACATGAAAGCCGTAATAGAAAATGACAGCTTCGTTCCTATGATTACACCATATTTAAAAAGGTTCGCAAGAACGGTACAACAAGTACGAGAAAGAGCTGAGAAACACCAAGATAAACAAAAACGGTATGCTGATAAGAAACGTAAAGATACTCCAAAATTTGTTCATGGTGACAAAGTCTGGGTTACTCTCCACCCTGTTAGCAACGGCTCATTGAAGAAAACTAGCAAATTCATGCCAAAACGGGACGGTCCTTATATGATAGTGACTGCAAGGTCGCCAACAACTTACGATATTGCCGATCCCAATGAACCAGATAAAATTCTCGGTAAATATCATGTTTCAGCCTTGAAACCTTATCAATAACGATATAAGTTTCAAACATCAGATCAGGTAGCTCCAGTAGCTCCTCTTAGAAAAAGTGGACGGCCAAGACTTCCGCCACCTGACTTCTTGCCGAGGCGGCCACGAAGAAGTCAGAGGGGGAGGATATAACAGAACTGTGGCAACATCACCTAGAGGAAACATCAGCGCCACCTAGATCAGTCTATCCACCTAGGCCAGCCAACATAGAGAGAGCGTCTCGATTGAGGATTGTCTTTTGTTTTTCGTAAATGTCTTAATTGGTTTCGTTATGTTGTCCCTTTTGTTATATAACTGTTTGTGTATGTGTTTATGTTTAAAGAATGTCTACAAATAAATAATGTTAAAAGCTAGCTGTGGTAGTTATTGAAGGCAAACGATTATAAGTTCACTATAATTATTGAATCTATGTTTATACATTATGCTAATTTTGGAATGGTTAAACTCAGAATTAATTTTTTTGATCGTCTTGATTTCTGGTTTCCGAACTTTAAAACTACCGAATCATTTTAAGAAATTTTTTATTATTTTGTTCTATAATAAAATAAATCCTTAAACCTATATTTAATTAAATTTCCCAAGCGAAAAATCACCTTATTTTAAAACTGAGATTTTTGGCAATTTTCATCGTTAAGAACGTCCCAGTGCCCATAATTATTTACTATTAAGTGTAGTTTAACACGGATAATCCGAAATCTACAAAATGGTCTATTACGATGCAGTTTATCTTAAATGCGTCCAATTATTTATGACTGGATTGAAAAATAAAACACGATATAAACTGAATGATAAGCAGAAAAAAGTATGTTTGGCAGTAGCAGACATAACAAGAGATATAATTATTTAAGTTTTACATCTCTTAGGGTTTAGTGACAATTTCAAAAGACCCTATTGAATTCCACCAAGACAACGGCTTGTGAATTCTTCGCAGTTTTTTTAGGGTACCTTCATTAACACAAGAAGCAAAGAATGATATACGAAATGTATAGAATATGTGCATCTGATCAATCCTTATTATTCGTTTCGGCAGTCCTCATCAGCGCCGGGAAGAGGAAGAAAAAAAGGGTATCTTGAGAGAAGGTGTCTGCGGATGCATTCACTTCCATTAAGTGGTTCTAACTTGCTCAAGAAGAACAAACGACTTTGAAATGGAAGAGAGAGGGAGAGCGCCTTTTCCATTTTTTCAATGCAACACCCACCCACCCCCTACACCTTCTGTTCTAGCGGCTGGCTAATCCCGCATGCGTGGGCGGGGGATATTGGGGGAGGAGGTCGGCTTTTTTGAAGCCAATTAGTCGTTCGGCGGGCGCGCCGGAATTAAATGGGTCGGACGTTAGCAGCTGCGGAAGGGAATTTGTGAATTTCCGTTCGCGATCGATACGTGGCGCTTTCCGCCGAATTTTGCCCAAAGAGAAATTCTGTTCTTTCACCCCCCACCCCTCATCTACTTCCAAACAGTTCCTGCGCTTTACATCGTCCCTCCGCCCTGCCTCACATCTTTACCTAACTGACTCGCTTTTTACGCTCGCTTCATTCGTTAGTTTTCTTTTATTATTTACTTGGAATTGTGTCAAAAGTCAGAGGAATGAGTCGGACATTTGTACTCAGCGCCGTTTTATATGAATTTACAGAACTGCATCCAGTGAAGAAGGATCGTCCTAAATAAAAGCTGAGCCTGAAACGTAAGCATTCAGGAATGCCAGTCATTTTATTATGGGTCTTATACTAAAATCTAAGTATAAAAAAGCTCTAAAAAAGCTTATATATACAACAAAACTATCAATATGAATTAGATAAAAAAATTAAATTATATTGAAGACGCTGTAACTATTTATTTCATAAAATCTCTGAAGCAAAAAATACAATGCTCTAGTCAAATGAAAAACAGAATAATCTAAATCAAATAATTGGTGGTAACCCCAAAACTTTCCCGCAAACCTCAAATGAAGGTGAATTTTTGTTTAAGCCGTATCCGCCCTCCGTGACTGAAACCAAACTTTGAAACAAAGGTACAATTGCAACTACAAAAGCATCATGCTTAAATCACTGCGTTTTAAGTAATCGCGTTTGCCTATTTCTGAGAATACCGGATTTCGCTTCAAATTTGATAGGCTTACAATAGAGATGTTACCACGGAGAACGAAATTTTACATATCTTGCTCAAACTTTGACTGAAATGTAAAAATTTCACCCCTTTCCCTCATTCTTTTGAAATGACTTTGTTACAGACAGACATCACACTAACAATTTGCACCCGGGGAAGTCTAAAACGTGGAGATTTCTTAAAATCTAGAATTTGAATGTTCTGGTGATTCGAATCCTGTTTTTAAAACTTAGCGTATGATAAAAGAAATAAAAAGAAGACATTTAAATAAAATGCTTTCTTTTTAGATGCGCACAATACTTTGAGCATATTTAGCAGTTGTGATTCGGAAAAGAGAAATAATTTTCATACGGAAGTTGAATTCAAATTTCCACTTTATTATTCTTCGTTTTCGCATTGTCGATTGCAAAAATTTTAATAGAATTTTTTATACCCCATCATACATCTATTTTATTAATGCTGTCCCTATTCAAACGACGCTAATCAACACACTTATACAAACATTCCTCGACCCATTTATGTAAATTTAAAAAATATATCAAATTTATAGTATAAGTAAAAGGATTTAAATGTATTGCGACTTCTCAGGCAACGAAAGCATATTTGCATTAATTTTTAATTTCGCGAATAATGATTTTTTTCTATGTTAACGAAGTCAAATAATTACTAATGCAAACAGATGCAAATATATATTTATATAGCTTTTAAGAAATAAAGAAAATTAATTTAATAACCACTTCATAATCTATAATTTCATTCAGATTATCATACGGGAAAAAATATAAATTATCATTCTACTTAGAAAAAAAATTGCTCTTGACAGCAGAAGTTGAATCATGCACAGTCAAAACAAAATTTTAAAAAAATGTGGGTTGACTTCTTTGTAACCAAAAGATGAAAAAATAGTACAATAATAATAATTTTCAAAGAAAAGGAAGATAATAGACTTACCGTAAATAAGAATATAGAAAAAAAATTCGAAGAGTTGAGGAGACCAACAATGTTATTTTCCTTATTACTAAGAAATTTCAAAGCAACATTCCTACATCCGATTAGTTTATTTTACTTTGACTAGTTTGTATCAATACTTTATTTAACCCTCTATGGTCCCGTGTAACTTTCAGGTCACATTTTAATTTATCGACATTTTACAAAATAATTACAGCTTTTTCCATGAGATGGCGCATAAATCTTAACTCTATGACGTTGCAAACACAACCAATACCAGTATTCATGACCAATGCCAGGCTCATCCACCCGAAATAGCAAAGTAATAGCTGCTCAAACTGTTGGCAGAAAAATTACGCGAAATCATTTGATGCAATTGAAATTATTTGTGCTTTTGTCAGTGATTATCAAACTATGTTTATGGATGTGTGTACATTTATGCCTTACACCAAATGCAAATTGTTTGATGGTACTTCACATATGAGCAAATTTTATAGGTCGATGAAAGTCACATAATAATAATAACGCAATAAAATTGTTTAAACACAAAAATTTCTTTTTATTTGTATATATAGGTTTTATTTAAATCAGAAATTATAAACCTATTTATTTGCATATATAGGTTTATAATTTCTGATTTTTCGTTCCCACAATTTTTTTTGGAGTTAAACCAAAAATTCAGCCAATAGAGTGTTAAATAAAATCTCATCGATTGGTCGAGTTATCGCACAACCTTTTGTTTTCTCGCTCAAAATGTATGCAATGAAAATAAAACCTGTAACCGAAGAGTTTCGTAAGTTATATTAACTCCCCGTTAACGAAAACACTAGTTAACCGTGATTAGATAAAGAGGACGACACCTTGGCTGGCACCTCCTCTCCACACTCTTACACTAAGCCGGCGGGAGGATGGCGGATTTAGCGTGCACCAAATCAGCTCATATGACGGATCTTCGATAGAATCGGGCCTCGAACTTAAAACCCTTCAGTTCCGAAGCTGAGACCTGACCAACAGGCCACCTCGGTCTCTATAACCGAAAAATTTGTATATTTTGATAAAGATGCACGCGTTGAACCTCCCAATTCAATTTTGCATGATCTTCAGTTCATCATGTGTAGGTTAGCTGAAAATCGAATCAAGAAATAGGAATAAAATTTTAATTTCCTATCTTTGCAGCCAAATAATAAATCTGTGCTATATTTTGCATAGGTTGGTATGCAGAAGTCTTTTATTAAATGCGAATGTGATTCGACTTCTTCGTAAGACGAGATTAAGCATAAAACATCCACACTGTAGATGCATGCATAAAAATCGAGAAGAAAAAATAGTTTCAACTTACATTTATGCAATATTGGTATGTTAACTAAATTTTAACTCAAGGTCACAATTTTTTGTATGTTCGTATACTTAATAAAAAAGATTAAAATGGAATCTACTATGGATATTTCAATGTATCATGTCAGAACATAATTTCTTACCGGCCTAGCACCACGTGATCGTGCAAGTTGAATTATATTTTTATTCATTTTAATGGTTTCATTGAATTAGTAATTTTGGTATTGCAAACGATCCAAAAAACTTTGTCTCGCATTTATTATTTAAAAAAAAATTGCACATTTCCTATTGATTTCCTTTCATGTAATCGCGTGCTCAAAATGACATTTTTCTAGGTTTTATTTGCTGTAGTCATTAATTTATTTTTTTTAAAAAAAAATCAGAGATTATTTAAATGGGATGGCATCACGTTATTATAATCTGATTTGTTGAGATGCTCGTGCAGATAATAAAATTTTTATTTTTCGCTAAAGGATTTTGTTTGGCGCCGAAAACAACATCATGTTTTGACATGATAATAATACAATCAAGTGGTTAATTCTCTTATTTCTTATCGAAGTATACAATAACAGATTCCTCATAAAATAAAGAAGTGAATAAAATTTAATTTATTCAAAAACTTTTCTTTCTAAAAATAACTTACAATAAAAATTTTATTTAAATTATTAGTCGCATTTGTATAAACATTTGGTTAGCTGTGGATTAATACTCGTGAAATTTTTCATTTACAGATTTTTTGTAACTCGGTCTGTTAATATCTTCCACAGCAAAATATTTTTATTATTTTAATTTTGATAGGCATATAATGCACATTAATAAAGATGTCTAAAGTTGTTCCGTTCATTGTACTACGTACTGATTTAATGCTCTGTGTGCTACCTTGAAATTTGAACTTTAAAAAAGCAAAAGTGGTTTAACTTCATTTAAAACAAAAGTATTTTTCTTCGCTAAGCAAGATTTTTTTTTTAATTATAAGTACTGAAAACAGGACCGTTCAGCATTTGAATCGTATGTATACTACAGAAAAATTTTCATAATTTATGTAATATTTTAAAGAATTAGTCAATAAAAATTTGTCTGATGCATCATAAAATTCAGTTTTTATTTTGGATTTTAAAAGATTTTAATGGTGCAATTAATAATTTATTTTGTTTCCGTCAAAAAATATCTTTCAAAAAATTATGAAGTTTACATTTTATACAGTCCTTTGGTCTTAAGGAAAATATTATTCGATTCTTAACATTCCAACTTCAAAAAAACCTATATATCGTTTCGAACTTCTACGATCAAATTCCAAATGCCCGTTAATCGAAGGCCCATCAGCCCTCTGGAAACTCCGGACGCTGGACGGAGCATCCTCTTTCGGACGGCAGGCGAGCGAGTCCGAAATGACCCAATCTTATGAGATAGTAATGCTTCCATTTTCATAGCTCACTCAGTTTTAGTCGAAGCGGAGTGGACTCTCCTTTCCATTTCACGCTATTACACTTTAGAAACCAGATGGGTGGTTGAAATTATTTTCTCTATTTACTTTACATCATGTAGCTAAAAAGTCATGTCCATGATCCCACCAAAATATAAGACATTAAAACCTCGTTATTGATTATTTACATGAGCTTTTCCCAATGGAGACTAGTCCCATGAGTCATTGCACTTTTATGAACACAAATCTAGGGGGGTGGAATTTTGGGATATTATAATTTTATTTTGAAACGTCTCGAAAAATACACAGGTATTAAACAGGAATTCTGTTCTTTAGTTTTCAACAATTAAAAATAATCAAAAAATCGTAATGTTATTGAAACAATGAAAATAAGTGGTTTGAACTTGAGTGCAACAAAATAATCTATAGTAGAAATTTAGGGTATATGAATACATAAAATTTTGGAGAAATTCTGTAAAAATTTTAGGATTATTAAATTCATATCATTATTAACTTTTTTTAAACTAGGAAACGATGTAAAACTTGCTTTTAGTGATAATATTTTCGGAAGTTCTAGCGGTAAAACTACAAAATTCGTATAATTTATAGTTACAATTTTTTAAGGGACTCAAGGTACATGATTTCTATCTTTAAGCTAGATATGTGCCAAATTTGGTAGCTCAGAGAGTCATATTTTCCGTAACTGAATTTTGATCAAAATTTGATGTAAATAATCTATATAACATTTCATCCATTTAGTTCAAAAAATTTTTTAGTTATCTTTCTGACGGATATACAATTTTTCAATCGCAATACTTGCTCTATTCTTAGAACAACAAGAAAGTTTTTAAAAATTGCGATTAAAATTGTACTGTTGTTTTTTTACAGTTGTAATTATTTTCGTTTAAATTTTTGATTAGGTTGCAAATACAGATAAAGGTATATTGATTTTGAACTAAATTAAAGTAATTAATTAATTTTTATTGACTGAATATTTTTGCATTGTAGATAACATGTAATATAATGCAATAAATTATTACATTCATTTTTATTCTCTTCCTAGCTTTTTTAAAAATATGCACAATATTTTCAACATACACATTGAGTGGCCAAATTAATACGCCCTCCTTACAATACAATGTTGGAATAAATTTTCCCCTCAATATTACATGGATTCTTCTTGATATGGATCCTATGATATGTTGGAAGGTAATAAAAAGAATTTGTCCAATTCATGGCAAGATCCAGCTGCCTGTTGTCCCGCTCAATATTACACCACAAATTCTCAAATTCTACGGTGATTGTGCGGGCCAACGAAGCTTGGTAAATCAACGCAATCATGGAAGCATCAGGCTCCTTGAATCGTCTAACGACAATGCCAAATTTTTGACAAGAAGCAATGTTTTGCTAGAATGTACCCGATTAACATAACATGATGTATTGACCTGCTATCAAATTGAAGTACCCTCCGACATTCTGACGTTGTTTGAACTTATAAAATCCAAGAAAAGATTTCCCAAACCATAATATTGCCCCCACAAGCTTGGAAGGATGGTAATGCAGTTAGGGTCCCTGCTTTTGAGCATTTTTATCCACATCTGCCACCTGCATGGTGTAATTGGAAACTTAATTCATCAAACCACATTACTCTTTTCAAGCCATCTACAGTACTTGTGGTTCTTTGCGAACAGGAGACGTCTTCTTTTGTTCAACTAGATAGTAGAGGCTCTCGAACAGTCCATCGGCTTTCATAACCTGTACTTTTTAATGCACGGCGAACGGTTCGTTCAGAGACATTCGCAATGCTCCTTAATTGAGATTTCCCTCTATTTGACGTACGGTTGCCCTTCTGCTGAACTTAACGCATCTGGCAAGTCTTCTTTCAGCTCTTGCATCCTGTGATGACCACAAATTTGATGCTAAGATCTGGTTTTCCGTTTGGCAGTCCACTCTCTGTAAATATTAATAACTGCTATTCTTGAATACTTTTTAATTGAAACCGTTTCCCAGACACTGGTTCAGACGCTCCGAGGGCCTTCCCGAATCATCCCGATTTCAAATTCAGACAAGTCAAATTTTATGTCCATATCTTCGCAAGCAACACAATGCGATTCATCTTTCATTTATTCAGCATTCCTTTTCTGTAGCAATCTCGCTCTCTAGTGGCAACACTGTGACGCAAGAATTTTTTTCATATAACTGGCAGGTGGTCTAAAAAAACTCACCACTCAGTCTGTAATACCATATACCAATTGCAATATTTTTCTAGAAGACATACGAAAATGTTTTTTTAAAAATGATTAACAATTATTCGAAAAGAAATGGAATACTATGTTGAAATGATAATAAAATGAAATGCTATATTTCATGGTACAAAAGACCTGTTTCTATGCTAGAGAGAAACAATGTAAAAATATTCAAAGTAGAATTAATTGGTTGTAATTAATAATGAAATAGTTTTTAAAAAGTTAAAGGCGAAACGCAAAAATTTAACAAGCAATATTGTTACGAACAATAGTCATTCTCACACAAGAACGATTCGGAGATGCAGACTTCATAGTCTATGAAAACGCGTATTAAGTATTCGCATCTCAAGCCACAAAAATAACATCGAATTTGTTTAATCCGCTAATTTCAATTAATGGAAGCTATAGATCAACCGGCAGCGAGAGAAGAGACGCTCTCTCAAGCTCAGCTAAACACGTAGCTTGTCCTCCAAACTCAATTGGCTGCCTACCTTTAAGGCGTGTTTTAAATAGAGTCCCATTGAAGTCTACGGGTAAACCTAGAAAAGGACTCGTTCGTGCCGGCCAAATCTTGAAATTTCTCCATCGTTCTCTAATAACAAATCTCTTTTCTTAGCTTCTACTACACATTTTAGCGTAGAAACGGTTAGTGACCTCTTTATGTCGCCAATTTCCATGTTCTCTAAATTGATGAAATATGGCGATCTTCTGCTGTAAATTCCCTTAGGACGGTCTTTTCTCGCTGACCCGTGATTCCATTACAATTAATTTCATAGATTTAAACTATTTACAATATTTACACAACATTTTAGAAATATTTACAATACACACATCCAATTTACACAAAATTCATAATAATAATTAAAACAAAGCAGGAATCATGCTTTAAAAAATCACATAAAGCATAGATTAATTCTTGAAAATCCAACAATGAAAGAAAGAATACATTTCTAAGCGTAATAAAGAAATTTTGGAGGAAATTTTTCTAAGTGATAGCATCCATCTTTTAATAGCATCTTGTTTATAAATGAAATAATAAATAAAAGCCAACTTTGATAATAAGCTTATTCGCTGCCGTTTAATTCGAGTTTCAATTACATCCTAATATTTCAAAGAATTTATATCGATTCAATTTAGTATGATATTAAACTAAAAAAATATTACTAAAATGAATGTAAAAGTGTACAAAAATGAAATTAATGTCATTAAAATGTTATTTTTTGAGTCTAAAGAAAATATAATTATTTTAGAAGTTAGGCAAGTAATTGTGATTACCCATAAAAGATTATTTTTGGGTCCGATTATTGTTATAGTAAATGTAAATATTAAAATAAAATTAATGCGTTTTTCATGAATTTTAAATACTTCAGGCCTTAATATTTTTAGCGCAAAAAGTTTTCAAAGATGCAGGATTTTTAAATTTTTGTTTAAAATTTATGAATTTATTTTGCATATACTCTCTAATCTTCGCACATTCAATTAATTATTTTTATTTGATGAAAAAATAAGAAATAGATGAAGAAGTCAAAAAGTCAAAGGATAAATGATGATGATGAAAATAATAAATAATAATGAGTTGATATATGTTACACATATATTAACATGAAAGAGCTGTTGAATATATTTCTTGTATGCCACTTTTAATACGACGACAAAAAAAATGAATTTCTCAAATGAAAATGTTACTAGGCTTTTTTTCAGCGAATACTTTTCTACATATTGCAAACATCCACGACGAAAAGAGAAGAGCAACATCCGCATTCAAAATGGATGGTAAAATGCATTTCCTTCTTGGAAAAATATGATAAACGAATGAACAAACGGTATTTAAGAATGCCAATCTCCAACTCTTATCTCATTCTGAATTAGGATTGCAAAAGTTCCCCGGGAAATATGTTATCTTTTTCGTAAATACCTTAAACCAAAATTGAATATGCGATGGCAATTTGCGATAAATTTATATTAATGCAAAATAAGTCAAGAGGAATCTTCTGATTTCCACCGAGCTTATTTCAGATGTGTCATTAATAATTCATCTTTGTATTTTGTTTCAACTTGTTGCCATCATTTATTCCGAAAATATCATTCCTCGATTTTTAGAATCGAAGAAGTCTTTAAGATAACTTATAGAACAATGAATTTTAAAAGAATCAATTATGGAAACAAAGTTCTATTTGAGATAACTATTAATTGCTCTTTCGACACTAAATAATTTGGATAGTGAAAGTTTAAAAATGTATTGCATTTGAAAGATAATTAATTTTATATCGCTTGAAGTAATTTGAAATCACAGATTTTATGAATCTAAGAAGTCTTTAAGATAACTTATAG
>JAOUZG010013036.1:535737-552821 GCA_026289955.1 Argiope argentata
TATCATTTTCAACATGTTTTTTATTCATCCACTCAAGTCTACTTACATATTTTTAAACTTGTGGAGGATCACCCTTGATGTGATTACAGTTTTTTCGAATATAAATTCATTAAATAAATTTAATTAGTTTTTAATACTTCAAATAGAATTTTTTCAGTTTGTAATAAAAATTAAAATCAGTAGCTCAATCGATAAAATTCAAGGAATTCAATATTTTTCATGTGCAGGTGGAGAATACGTGTTCAATTCCTGCAAAAACTAATAATTTTATGTTATTTGCAATTATTTAATAAAAAAGTAACTAAAATAATTTTTTTATTTTGTGACCCAAGTAGGGATTAACTTAAAATATTTTTAATATTACTTTTTTATTTATTGTAAACCTCGCGTCCTATTTGCTGAACCAACAGTAATTGAAAAATACATTTATGTCTCAAAATCTAAACCATACAAAATAACACCCATTACAATATTGTCAAAGTAAGATACTGTATTCCTAAATTATACAATACAAAAATTTGTTAACGACTGAAGGAATTCAAGAGCGAGATTATTTTCCCTTCAAGTAGGTTTATTATGCGAAGATTACTTATTAGAAATAAATAATCTTTGCAATAGAAATAGAACAATAAAATATATTATAATTATTTCATCTCTTATAAAAGCATGAATTCAATGTATTAAATGGTTTCTAGAAATCTAAAATATACCATCCGTTTAAAATTAATTGAACGTATATTCAAATTTCTTTTAACAGTTCTTGCCAGATTAAATATTCATATTAATTTCTAGCAGACGATATTGATTACTTGCATTATAATGCTCCTCATAAAGTACTATTTCACAGCATCTAATAGAATATTTACTAACTGTCTTTTTTTAAGCATACATTACATACACTAGGTTCACAGTCAGAGTGCCCCTATTGTATTCGAATCCAGTGGCTCAAGCAGTCGGCAAATACACCGACATTAATATTTTAACCAGTTCAAACCGGATCGCTTCGAATATTTAGTCGGCTGTAATCTAGTTGTCTACTTCCTCCTGTGCTCGGATATTGTCGGAATATTAGAGCAGGTGCGGGGAAATCCCAGCGGAATACCCTCTTTAAACATTCAGGACTTCAAGTTGGATCGACTAATTCTTGAGCCTCCCCCTCCCTCGCTCTAAACTCAGATATCGAGAACTGGAATTTCGATCGGGCTTTCAAACTGTTCTATTTGTTATTCTATCTGACCTTCTTTTTTTCCCGGTCTAAATCCAGACGGATTAAATATCGGTGAGGAAGTTTTAATTATAATTTGCTAATTTCAGCGATGCTCTGTGTCCTTTGCGGATTTGGATTTGTTGATGTGATGTTGTTTTGAGATCAGATTGATTGTATTTGCTGTGTTAAAAATGTTTTCTTATTAGTAAATGTTTTCGGAATTTATGATAAAAGGTGCATAATTATTGAAATCAAATGAAAAAACTTCGATAAGAGGATGAATCTATGAGTATATTCTGGAATTAAATTATTTTCAGCAATGTTTTATGTTCTTTATGTATCTTGTATTTATGAATAACCCCTTAATTAGAAATTAAATTGATAGAATTTTTTAAAGTTATTTGTTCTGTAGAATAGAAATTCTTAATTCTAATTTCAATAAATTCTTAAATTAATTACAATTTTTCACATTTATAATGATAATTCAAAGTTTTTTTTTGTAGTTATAAATAAGGGTTTACAACTAGAGTTATTATTCCTTAGCTATAATCGAATTATATGTAGGTAAAGCAGTATTACTTATTATTTATTTATTTTCCACAAGCTCTGTACGATATTCTGTGAATTTAGATTATTTTCAGTGATATCAAAATTGGTTCGATCGAATTATTTGTAGTAATTCTTGCATAATATTAATCTGAAAGAAAATCATTTTTTCCTTAATTCTTAATCTCCTGAGGGGCACCTCGAAAGGAGAAGAGATGCTTCCGACATAGTGCTTAGACCTCGCCACCAAGAGGATACACTAATAGGGGGAGGGGGTTACGCTCCTCCAATCGATGACGGGACGCACTTCCTACGGGAAGGGTTGTACCGGGACCTGTGATTGTCCTTAGGATTCAACCACAGTTCCTGCCAGTGTTGCTGTAGCGGTAGTACAGTCATTCAGTTTTATGGTTTAAATCCGTGTCCCTAAGGTCGGGTCTGAGAGTTTGGTGACTTTCCAGATTCTTAGGTTTTTAAAAATATTTGTCTCTCTTTATAACTCTCCAATCTACCCTCATTCAGGTGACTCAAACATTTGTGTGAAAGTTCTAACTAATTCGTTCATTTTTCAAGTTGCTTCATTTTATCGGTTTATAATTGGCCATTTTGACATTGCATTGATTTGATACTGCGAAATATTCTTTATATTTATGAGTATACTTTTCTAATCCTCATTTTTTTAATGGAGCCATATTTTAGGCTACTAATAGAGTTAATTTCCTATATATAACTATATTAGCTTTGTTTTAGTTTTCCTCCTGATATCAGCAGATTAGATAATCACTTAATAATTAGAGCCGGCCTTTTGAAATGCATTCCACTCAATTATGAACTTTTCATTTCCATGTGCTTCTCTCATATCAGAGAGTCGGAACACATTTAAGAAAGTATTCTTAATAATTGTTTATTTTCCTTCAATGATTCCTAGCTTTTATTGATTAAGTCCTGATAAGGAGAGACTGATAAGATTAGATAAAATAATTTTATTCATCTTGTTTCGTACTAAACAAAATCGTGTTTCTTTAAGTTATAGATTTATGTAAGAGCTTAGATCCTTTTCGTAGAAATATTCAACGATTTCTTTGTTAATCAGCAATTTATTCACCACCATCCGTTAACAAATTCAATACCATTATATATCGGTACAAGAAACTTAATTTTGAATCGCAAAATCACTTTGATGATTTCAATGCATTAAATTTATTTTCGTAACATTAATTTCATAGACTCCATACTTAAACGTCAAAATTTTGGTCTGTGTCTTAGATTTTGGGTCCTTGCCATTATCTCTCTTACTGCATACGAAATATAAAGTTGCTCTTAATGTAAATGAGTTATTATGTTATTGTCACTTCATATTCCACCAAATCACTGCATATTAATCCTTTCTGTTCACTTAAATTTTATTTAATTCACCGATAAGGAGCTGCTTCCACACACACACTCGTCATCTCTCTTCGTTTCAGATCGCACGTTTGTCGTAGAAATGCCTGACTGACGCTCAAGTTTTTAGATGACACCCAATAAAATGTGAGTGGTTACTTAAAAACTTGATTGGAAAATATTTTTCTTAATACGATTTTAAAATTATATAAATTTTTGAAGATCGCAAGCAGTTTCCCTCATTTGTAAAATTCTAAAAACATAATAAAGCAAAGGGGTTTTTTTCTGCTGATTGAATAAACTTTGTGTCATTAGTTCTAGAAGTGATGACAGTAAAACGCATTCAGAACTCTCAAAGTTATGAAATTTCATCAGTTCTAAATAAATTATTTCTTAAATTTCTCCAACTTTCATCAGAAATTTTAATTTGCTAGACTAGATTAAGACTCTTTTCTGTCAGCATGATTACGGATATGGCAACCTTATCCTTTAACAGAAAGAAAATGTTAGTTAAATCGTTATATAAAAGTCATGTTAGCTACGTCTGAAAATATATACCAAATGTCCTAATAATAACAGTCTAGACATTAACCAAACCTTGCGCACGTATTTCATAAGATAACAGAAAGAGTACTGTCAATTACTGAAAACCCAAAACTTCAATATATATCCAATTATTTAGAAATTATTGGATATATGTAGCCATTATTCTACAATTAGTTTGAAGAACAAAGTATAATAATATCTTGAAGTTTTAAAATCTACCATTTTTGTAATATTTTGCACAATATTTCTTTCAATTATTATTAATTGAAAAACATTTAAACGCATTAAAACTAACGTTAACGAATTATGATCATACCGTTTATTTCCATTTTACTTTAACTTTTATCTTTTTGGCAAGTTTTCCTTTTTTTCTAAAATGCTTAAGAAGCCAAGGAAAAAAGGAAGCGCTTGCAAGCGGACAAAACACATGTACGTCATTGTCCCAGCCTGTGAAATATGTACTTATATTTCGGGTATTTCTCACAGAAACTCAGTCAAAAGAAATCATCCCGAAAAAAATTTAGAGAAACACCACAAATTTAAAAAATTTATACCCCTTTAATGATACCAATTTCATTTTGTGCAATTTGGCTTTTGGTCTATTATTAATTCTTTAGAAAATTCAACACAAAGGATTTTGTATACATGGAAAATTCTAGATATTACTGGAGCTGCGATGGGCAAGTGGGTAAGGTATCGACCTCAAAAGGTGCATTTCCACCGAAGATACTTCGTTTAAGCAGGTCTGTTGAACGCTAAAACTGTTGATAATAAACGTATACCCATTGGTGTGATGTGGAAGTTTGGAGAGAGATGCCAGATAAAGTATCGTCCTCGTCATTTGATATGGTTCAAAGTGACGAGGCCGGTCCCAAAATAGACCTAATGATGTTTTGAAACGATACATTAATATAACTAAACTCAATCTAGGTACTCCTTTTCTGCGGCAAGAAGATTCTTTTAAGTACTCTGCCCTATTTCTTCCCTTTTATTTTAATACAAATATTTAAAACATCAATTTAATGAAATTAAAGTAGGGATTTAATGTGTCCTTTCAAATAAAGGTGGGTTAATTCTTCAGTTGGAGGTGGGAAAATTAAAGATATTTCGAGAAAAGGAAACGCCTGTTCCCCAACAGGACTCGCTTCAGGTGTGGAAGAAATAGTCAAGGTTTTGCTTTTTTTTTCTACCAAGAACTGTGCAGAAACATATCCTGGAAAGTACATTTTGACAACTTCTTCAATTTTCGAATTTTATCTATTCTACCTCATCAAGCCCTGAGCAAATTTTACAGAATCATTTCTGTCCAATTTTTCCAGATATTAATTTTTAATAAAAAGGTTTTTAATTAAAATAATTTCTGAAGTATTAACATTAATATATATATATACGTTTGCTTAGTTAAAACTTAAATCTACTCTAACGTTTTTTGTTAATACTTTTATGTTAATACATAAATGTTGTTAATTTTTTAACTAGTATTAAAAATTAAAATACCTGGCTGAAATTCATAGGAAAGTTTAGAAAATAAAAAAAAATTTTATTGAAGGCGAACAAGAGTGCATATAATGAGTTCTAATAAAATATTTTACAAATAGGTGATAAATAATTTTTATCAAGGAATGTTCAGATTCAAATAATCTTCAAATTAGTTTTTTAACAAAAAAATATCTATTAATCAATTGTTTAAATGTTCTCTAAACAAATTTTGAGGTATTAATATAATACGTTTCGTATAAAAGTAAGCTATTAAGGATTTTTAAAATCGTTTGTTTCAATGATATTATTGGTATTTTAATTTTAGCGAAGACATTTTAGACAAGAAAAGTATTTTCTATTATTAATACCACAAAAACACAGGAAAGCAGGAGATGAAATAAATGTAATATTTACACAGTTTACCGTGTAGCTTTCAAGTTAAAAGAATAATACGTAAAAGGGTTTGATTCTCTCCCAGGCAATTCTGAAGATATCATCTATTAAAATACAGAATAATTTATGATACGGAAATCAGTTTATAATTTAACTGAAACCATTTTTATAGAGCGTTATTTTATTTTAAATCAGACTTACAAAATGTATATTTGATATTCATATTGGTAAAATACAAAGCTCTATTTAAATTCAAATGAATTTTGTTACATAAACTATGGTTTGAAATAAAGTAATAAATGTAGTCCTTAATACTGTAGCATATTTCCAATAAACATGTTCTATGATGAGGAAACAGATTACCTCAATATAATAGAAAAATAATTCTACTTGTTATGAAAAATACTCAAATGTAACTAGTATATCCCGTATTTCAAAATAAGCTTTCAGTTTAGCAGTAATCATGCATTAACAACTGAAGCATCAAACATGGACTAATTTTGTTCAAAAGACTCCTAAAGCATAAATGAAACATAATATAAATTATTCAAAGGCTCCTGAAAATAAAGCAAATCCACTGTTTTGATTGTGATGAAAACAATTATGTATCTCTTTCCTTTTTTAACTAAACATTAAAAAATTAACGTAAGGACATATTTAATTATCGGTTGTTAGTTGCTTACGCACTATATTCACGCAACTGACCAATAATTATTTGGATCCAAGAACTTAAAATCTCTTTTCTATACGATTAAAAATGAATTATAGAGATTAAGCAGCATCCTTATGCAAAGGCGAAATTTGCATTTAAATCGTAAATTGTTGACTTGGATATCCTTATTTTTATGATTAACGAGAGTTTTGTAAGTTGCATTTAATTAGTAGTAATATTATTTTAATTCATTGTTTATACCATTAGTGTTTTATTTACATGGGAGATTCAGAAAAGTGGAGATTTGTCGAAATTTGGAGTTCGAATTTTCGATGTTTATAATATTTTCTATGTATTTCATATGCGAAAGAGAATAAAGTAATATATATATATATATATATATATATATATTGTTAGTCGAGAACTATTATCAGGAGCAAGATTAGTACAAAAGTTCTTAAATTATATAACGAATTTTAAAATGGTTGGACCGTAAGGTATTGAGATTACGAAGAACGTTAGCAAAAAAGATATATGTAAACAAATTAAATTTTACTTAGTAAAAGCTGTATTTATTTGGAAATAAAAAATTAATCAAACAAAAAATTATAAAAAATTTTAATACATTTTTATGAAATAGAAAATGGAAAATGAAAGGTAACCAAAAATATCAAAATTAAAACAAGGCTATAAAATCATGAGATACTTTAAGTAAAATGAAACATACAATTTTATAAATAATATTATTTTAATAAGTTTAGAAAAATTTCATCATAGGATATTCATTGTGTCCACAAGCTCATACTTTTACTATTCTCTTCACAAACAAAATGAAAGTTCATTCTTCCCAATTTTAATATATATAAATATAATTTTCAATATATTTTAAAGCTAGCTTCTTTTAATAATGATTTAAGGGAAATTTCGATTATGCTTATTTTTAATCAAATTTCATATGTCATAATCTATAAAATTCTCCTACAAAAACATTTTTATAAGCAAAATCTTGTCAAATTGTGACGAAATTTAAAACTATGTTAGCTGAATGAGACCGATGCCTGTTACTTACTTGTATGAAACATTTTAATAGAATCAAGTCACATGACTTAATAGTGCTTAAAAATGTAATATTTTTACTGATCCATCCTTTGATTTTCGAGATACACAACATATTTTGTTATGAAAATTATTCAGATTTCAAGCAGAATTCATTTCTCTTCAAATTCAACTGCACAATAAAGAAGCAAATGTGCGTTTCAGTAGTGGATCGAATAAAGAAAAAAATCGAGTTTATGGGAAAAAATGTAGTTTATTGTTGAAAATTAAGCAATACTAAGTGCAGTTTTATATGAATAAATTCAATTTATTCTCTCTTTCCCCAAGTTTAATTTGGATTTAATACACAAAATTTCAGGCCAAGAAAATAAATTACTAGCCATAGAATTCTGAAATTGCAGTAAGATACATTTGCTCAAGGAAAAACAAAGTACGCGCAACAAAAAATAAATTTAAAAATTATAAAATTCATGCATTAAATTATTAAAAAAATGAAAATAATTTTTCTCGTAATCTGGCGATTAAGCAAAAATATTAAAACCCTGAGTAGGCGATACAAGCTTTAATGTTACATTTTTTAATGAAAGTATAAAAATTTTCTTTTTATAGTATTAATTTGGAATGGATTGTATTCGGATCTGATGCAAATATATACTTAGTGTTAGAAAAAAAATGGATTAGAAATTGTAGAACTTTAAGTGATGCGATCCAAATTTTAAGAAAGGGTTCCGAATTCCAGTTAAAAAATGGATTAGAAATTGTAGAACTTTAAGTGATGCGATCCAAATTTTAAGAAAGGGTCACTAGCGTATTGGTGAATGAGTTTTTTTATTTGTTTGAAGACACCGCTGAATATTTAATGAATCAAGTCTGAAGTCTATAAAAATCAATCCCCAACTGGTATTAGTCAAACTGAAATTGAGCAAAACTGTTGGATTTAGACGAAAAGTTAAAACATTTCAATTAATACCATTACGAATTCATAATGCTTATCCAGAGCAGTGGGTCCCCTGGTAAGAAAGAGAGTTTGACAGGAGGGAGTGAAAACAAGCTCGCTGATGGCAGTTCATTCTCCTGAAGTTCTCCGACAGATTCATAACAATAGAAACAATGGCAATCTGAGGTCAGGAAAACATAAAATAAATAATTATTATTATTAATAATAATTTAACCGAGATCTATATTCTAACTCTGACGAACTATCTTAACAAATATCCAGAAACATTCCGAATTCCAGTTAAAAAAGCTTTGACTGTAATTCAGGATATATTTATAGTCATCACCAAATATGTCCTGGTTTTGCATCCCGCACCCCTCGCTTGAATCAGAAATTGACAAGCCAGCACAGCATTTCCACGACCGGTGGGGTTGGTTTAGTAATAAAAGGATTAAAACGAAGGAATAAAACAGGGATATCGCCCTTTAAAAATGAACTAATTTAATTTTATAAATACATATCCTAAATAGCATTATTCACTATTATTGGTATACTGTTTTATAACTTAAGATAGATTAATTTGATTAGATTTGCTTTTTCCTTCCATTGTAATTCGTTATGAGAAGCGTCTTTTATATATTTTCATAAAATATGAGTTTTGCTGAAACTTGACCAACTAATTATAACTTTCGCCGTTTGTCAATTTTATTATTTGTATCAATTTATTTAAAGTTAATTTTATATTGAATTTCTTTCACTGAATTCAGCATAATCACCATCTTCCTGAATGAATGCAACATCTTTTGACATTTTCTATCATGTCAGAACATGTTGTTATTTTGGGAATGAGGTTTTGCTGTGTCAACAAAAAATAATCTAAAATAATTCTCTAAAATAATTTAATTTGTTTCTTGGAATACACAAAAATTTATAAATAAATTAGTTACAGAATGCACACACTTTGTCACATTTTGTTACAAGTAGTTTGAAGTAAAGTACAGTTTTAGTGGAGGTTTCGTGACTGTTCCATTTTTGAAGGAGCCGGACTTAGAACTCCAAGGTTCTCGGCCAAGTCAAATCGGTTGAGAAAGATTATGAGAGTAATTAATTTTAGCTAATGAACAGAAAGAAGTATTTCGCGCTTCGATTTTAGGTAGGTTGCTCGTTCAAAAATATTGAGTTTTAAAAAAAAGCTTTCACTTTTTTCTTTGTTCATACCTGAAATTGTAAGATGGGCAGGCTTTCTGGCGCAGAGATAGCGCGTCTTTTTCGTGTTCTGTGAGTCCCGGGTTCGAGTCCCAGTTCGAACCCGGTTGTTGTTCTGTGTTCTATCTGTGAGATGTGCGAATGTCCCCCCCCCTATGAAAAGGGGCTGTGCAAGCGCGTGAGTGTGTGTTTCATCCTCATATGAGCCAGAAGTCAGACTTCTGCCCTCGGGTGCTCAGGGGTCCATACCCTCAGAAGCTACTGCACCCCTCATTCCGTGATAAAAAGCGGACACGACATCATTATCAACAACAACTATAAGATGGGGTATTTTGTAATATTATATAACTTGCGAAATTTACTTAAATTTTGATTTCTTTTGTGTTACAATGATATTTTTCATTAAATTTTAATGTACAGCCTTAATGAAATCAAAATTCTACCATTGGAATCACCTCAGTAAGAGTATAACGACAACTCACTAAATAATAATAACAATTTCCTTTTCCAACTGACCTATCTGAAAAAGAAACAATGGAGAACGAATTATAGCGGCATAATTCAGAAAAGATTAGGGGAAAAGGAGAGGTTAAGAAAAATCCAAAAGAGGAAAGAAAAGGAACGTTAAAGAAGAGGATTTCCAACGAGCATACACTTTCTAAAAAAAAATAGCTTGAGGAGATGCATGCCGTCCGATATACTATATTATGGCATATAGCATTGACATTCCATCGTTGACAGCATGGTTATTGCAATTTTGAAGCAGACGAAGCAATTTTGAACAGTGTTCGGACGATGAGGATAGCACCAGAGGTGGCAGCCCCTCTTGAAATCTCTCTATTACTTCCGCAAAAATATGTTTTGCCCCCAACAAATTAATTATACAATGGATATTCTAACCAAGCACACCCCGGTCAAGACAGATGTCTGTAAGTCCTAAGAAAGAAAATGACATTTCAATACTTAATTTTCTAAAATTGATTACAAAATGCGTGACATAAGAAGTAGTCTAACATACGTTTATTTGCATTAATTGTGATTCTGATGCGTTAATTTGATTAATAGTTTCCTCTTTTTGCCATATATAACATGATAACATTTATTAATTTTATGTTGATAATAATTACCAAAAGTCTAGCACATCTAAATCAGTAAAATATTGAAAAATAAAAGGGGGTTTAAAATATTTCTGTTTTCAAAATTTGACTCGTATCCGAAGAAGTTTGTAACAATCGATAAGTTTTGGAAAATTATTTATTTTGGTAAAAACAACAAAAAAATTGCTTATTTAATTCTTTTATTATCCGACCTTTTCCGACCAGCTGGTTAGCCATTTTAATGCTAATTGAAAATTTCAATGAAATATTTTAAGTAATTGGTCTTTTAATAGCTTCTTCATCAAGTTATCTTTAATCTTCCAATTTTGATGGTCATATAATTCACTCATATTATAAACGTCTTAAGCTATAATTTACTATGAATCTTTCTAATTTTCTGACAGCATCATTAAAACTTTAAATTAAAGTGGAAATAATTAAATTGATATTAATATAAAAACGTATCTTTTCCGAAACCAAGCATTTATTTTTAAAATATAAATACAGGAAACATAGTAGTTCAGCTTTAAATTCTTATGTGTTACAGAATAATTTTTATAATTTATGTAGTATCTCAAGAATTATTGGACAAAAATTTATCAAATTCTTCATAAAATTCAGTTCTTAGTTTTACATTCAAAAGGATTTAAATAAACTGAGGGTCATTATTTCATGTGAGAACATGATGTTGCTTCAGTTAGGAGGTTTTGATGTCTCCGAAATTTAATGGGAAAAAAATATTCGTTTTCTTATTGGTAGATAGCGAGCACCTGCGAGTTACCTGACCAATGACATTTGAGATTTGTTTTGCCAGTATTGTTTGAAATATTTCATTAAATTTATTTTACTTTATTTAAATAGATCCATTGAAGTAGTAATTGTAGTATTGCAAACGATCGTAAAAAACCTTGTATTGCCTTTATTATTTTTAAAAAAATATCTCATTTCTTTTTTATTTTATATTATAAAATCACAAGCTGAAAAATACATTTTTCTAGATTTTATTTGTAGAAGTAATTAACTTATTTTTATTAATCAGAGATTTTGTAAATGTGATGGGAACACGTTATTAAAACTTATTTTTTTAGATACTCGTGAATATAAAATTTTGTTTTTAATTTATACAAAATAAATTGTTAAAAACTACAATTAAATTAAATTTTCCAAAGTTTATTAAAAATAGAAATTGAATTTATATATCAAAACATCAGCGTCATTTAAAAGTAATTTTTTGAACTTTACCTTGATGCAAAAATCAATTTTGTGCTGTAATATTTCTGGAAGTTATCGTGGAAAAACGTCAAAATTTCGCTTTACATTTTAATTAATTAAAATTTTAATTAAAAATTCCAAAAAGACCTCTGAGGTGCACATTTCTGAACTCCAAGATATACACTTGCCAAATTTGGTAGTTTTAAACCGAATGATCAGCCCTGTAGAGCGCCAACACACACGCATTGAGTTTTATTAAATTTATACATATAGATGTACGAATTAGTAATTACGCTTTTGATAAATCGTTTATAATCAAAAAATCACAAACTCAGTTAAAACATAAGCATTTTTCTAAAAATTGGTACAATTAGTCCCAGTTTCCCCTTCTAAATTTTACATTAATTAAAATCTTTTGTAATAGCCAATGAAAATGTGCCTAACTGAGTCCTCACAATATTAGGATGAGCTAATACCACAGATTGTGATTCATTTTTTTTAAAATTTTTATTTCAAAATAATTGAAATAGCCTTATTTTTATCCATATGATTTAATCAATATAAATTCATAATGTGATGTTTATAAAAGGCGAATATGGAACATTTTAATGCCTCCTACCTTAGAATTCTTTGTATAAAAAATGCTATTCTATATTTAATGTTATCATCCTTTATGAATTAAAATTATTGTCACTGAATTACGACCTTTTTATGTTAGAAGAATTTAATAACTTTCTTTAAAATTTTTAAAGGACCATTAAGAAAATCAGCTCTTGGGGATTTTAAAATCACTTGAACGTTAAAAATCACTTGAACGATAAAAAAAATTATTTGTCTTATATGTATTTTTCACATTAAAACTATAAAAACTGTTTTCTCCATCTTTATTGACTTGATAGATTATTTTGTATTTAAAAAAGAAGCTACAAAGAAAATATAATACATACTCTTAAGATTTTTTTTATTTGAATTTTTGCATTAGTGTATAATTTGTTTATAGAAGACCTATACGGTAGAAGCCAAGAGAATTTCACTCTATATCTGCGAGGCTTTTAATAGTTAAATGTAGGTTATCCAATTAAATAACATTAAAAAAGGGTTCTAAATATTTTTTAAAAAAATCAATTAAGTATACTCTATGTTGTTCGATATATTAAAATTTAATAAAAAAATTGTCAAAATATGAATATTTGTTGAATTCAAATTCTCTCTAAAATTCAATCATAATCTATACATAGTATAAAACAAAGTCTCTTGAACGTGCCTATATTTTGTAACCACAAAAACAAGTTAAATAGTTAATGGATATTGGAGATATTTATACCATTTTGTAAAGCATTTACCGGGATAGGTTTTAAATAATATCACATTTTAAATAATGTTAAAATAATATCAAAATAAAAAGGGGATTTTTATAATTGCTATTTTAATTTATTCGCACATGCGCAAAAACCGCAAACTGCGCATGTCCAAATAGCAAGAGCTGTAGTATGCATATGCGGTAAATTTCTTTGCTTACGTCTGATTTTAAGCATCTATTCAAATCTCATTTTGCCGAAAATAAGGAAAAGGATAAGGGCTTTAAAGGATCGTCTGTGTTTTATCTATGGTTATGTCATACTTTTACCTTTGTAAGCCTAAATATTTCTGATTGTAGCTGTAAAAAAATGTTTTGTAGCTGTTTTTGAGAATCTCAAAACATATTTTTATGTTTGTTTTATGTTGCGTAACATGACCATGTCCTATCGGGTGGAGATTAGACAAGTGTACAGTTAATTTTTCTTGGTTTATAATATTTAATTAAACAATTATATGCAAATCACAAAAAATATATTAATTTATATAGTATTTATGTATAATGCAGATAAAGGTTAAGCAAATGTACATTATATCAATAGAAAGAACTTACCCACTCTACAGTGATTCTAAAAAATTACCAAATGATTAAAATACTGAAATAAGTGTCTTTAAATTACATCCAAATTCACGCTTCATCAAGACTTTATTCGTATAAATCATATTTCCCACTTTTAATTTTTCTTCATTTTATTAGCTTCAAGTGTTAAAACACTTCTCAAGAAAAAGTATTAGAAACTAAAACGTTGCCCCTGGGCATTTCCCGCTCATTCTTTTTCCCCTTATCCTATATATGTGTGCATACATATATATCTATATATATACACATCCATATATATATATATATATATATATATATATGGGGAGATCAATACGAGAGACGAATTAAAGCCTTTTTAATCTTTTCCTTCCCTGTCCCAGAAATTGCTGTTCGAGTCGGAGTCGAATTGATTGCCGTTCCGCACTGGATATCAATTAAACCCGGAGTCGCCGGAGAACGATAGAACGGAGAACGAGCGAGCGAGAGAGAGAAAATCCAAAAGAAGAAAACACGTGCATTCTGAAAAGGGTGGCTGTGGGGGTGGGAGGAGAACGCGGGGGAGGGAGAGCAGCTGATAGGGCCGGTGGTGTCGGCAGAGGTAAACAAAACAGGCCAACTCTTTGTGCCCTAGAAACGAAAAGATAGAAGTAGGGTGGGTTGGTGGCGCTACTGCTGCAGGTCTCGAGGCACTCCCCACCCCCCAGTCGCCCCCCCGCCTGGTGGCAGCCAATGCACGAAGAGGATCAATAAAAGTCATTACGCGTAGGATAGAGCGAACGGCGGATGGGAGCGAACGAACAACCCTGAGGCAGTTTGGGAGGTCTCGTCTCTGTGAGAGAGGGAGACTCAGTCGTGTTCGAGATAGCGAAGGAGACGCAGGCCGGAACCCGACAGTCTCTTTCACCTCCTGGTTGCGCGATCAGAGACCGACGCGCGGGAAACACCCGCCCGCTGCTGCCTTTTGCATGACGATTGGAGCCGGAGGAAACCACGTGGGCGCCGCGAGCACGTGAAGAAGATTCGTTTCGCTTCTTCTTCGGTTTTTCTTTTCCTCCAGATTGAAGTAGATAATCCTCTGTCATCTGGAGGGTTAGGGAAGACAGAAGCGATAGTAGAGTTCTTGTAAACATAAACACAGTGAGTGACTGGCATTGTGCCCAGATTTCTCGCTCTCCCACATGGCGTGAGGGCCAGTCAGCTGATTTCAATTTCTTCCTCATCATCATCAAGTCAGGATCGACTCAAGGTAAGACATCTTTATGAGTCGGATCTTTCCAAAACTCGCAGAGAGGAAAATGTTTTTCAAATTCGTTCCTTGGGGTGCGGCGCAGAAATTAGGAATTCGGAAAGAAAAACAATAAAATAAGAAACTTCCCAAGTATTGAGGGAAAAAAATGACGTGCTTACTCGAAAGCAATGACTTATTTTCAAAGGTTATTGTCATTTATAGAGAGGGTCCGAGACCGATAATAATGGTACGTAACAATAGTTATCAAAATGAAATCACCATTACAATAAAACATGCTTCTAATCGGGTATACAAAATAATTTTAATTCTTAAAAAGTCACTTAAATACCTGGAATCAATGAATAAAGAAAGCATCCGGGTTTAAACAGAAAAGTACAATTTCTACCCATGAAACTAAACACAAAACTATAAGGTGTGAAAAGATGCATTTCTTTTTCTGTAAGTAAAATTAAAATTTGTCAATTTAATAATAAAATAATAAATATGAAAACATTTTTAAATCTGATACGGTCATTATAAAATCTACACGAAATGATTAAAGCACGAAAAAATTTATCATTTTTTAAAAATTTATCAGTCTTATTCCTATACCTATTCATAGCTAATCAAATTTTGGCTGATACAGTGTATTTAGAAAATTATGTTTTACAATATTTGCGAAATATTTAATTTTTAATTTCACGTATATGGTTTGATGAAAATTTAATGTAAATTGTTATTAAATTACATGGATGAATGAATTGTAAATATGTTAGATTTAGAGATGGTGATCAAAAGCATATAAAATATTAGATCTGAAGCACTATACACACTTTATATGAAATATTTCTAAGCAGCTAACAGAAAAAAAATGCAATATTAAATTCATCTGATAATTTATATAGTAAAATGACGTATGCTTAACGCTATTTACTTCACATTCATTTAAAATCGAATAATCAGGTGATTTTCATTTAATAACATAAAAATAACACGATTTTTGAAAACAAAATTTTTCTTCTAAAATATGATTATGCTTTTTTGAATTAAATGGAAAAGATAGTAATTAAATATGCTCATAGAAATTAAATGAAGAGAACGAAATTTTTGTAATTAATGCAGGTGCAATAAAATAGATGGCAGGATTGAAACGCAACGAAGAGAATTTGCTTAAAGAAACTGAATAGGCATTCGTCTTATTTTGTAGATGGTATCGAGACGGAAGAATTTAGTAGAGGTTACTGGAGTCTTCGTTTACAGTAATAGGCATAAAAATGAAAAGGAATCTGAAAATATTATATACTAATATTAATTGTATTCCCCAACAATTTTATTTTCATCAACAGCAGAATTAAATTATAAATAAAACAATAGTTACACATTATAAAATTAATTAGAAGATTTTGTCAGGAGATAAAAATCTTAGCGGTCAAAAATTCCAGTAGCCTTTATATGGGAGAAAGTTTTCTTCTTTGTTAAAATAAAACGTACTCGTGAATAGTATAAAGAAAATAATTCTGTTATCTCGTTATTCGAATCAATTCCAAACAAAATAATAATTGACGATTTCTAGTTTATGTAATACGAATACTTCCATTTATAATTAAAAGTAAGTGAAAATGCTTATAAGAAAAATGATTCTAACGTCATAATATTAATTCCGATGAAAAAATATGAAATAAAATTTTTAACAAATGCTTATCAAAAATTTTTCTCATTCAATATATAATCATGCTAAAAAATAGGAAATATAAAATTTAAAAAATCTAAAACAGTTACTTAAAAAACCAACTAAATGTTCCTCAAAAATCTGCGCCATGAAAAAATATTTACAATGTTTTTAAAAAAATGATTTCTTTTTCATTACTGTAAATAAAATCTATTAGCAATATGTTTAACGAAGTATAATAATGTTTTTTAAAATTCTACGTTCTGGATTCTACGTTCCAATTTTAACTATGATCGTTTCACTTGCTTAAAATGTAAATTTTAAGTTTTAGAATTTGAAATGGGAATTAGAGTGTTGAAATTGCATTAACGCGCTGTTATCGTGATTATCTAATATACAAGATTTTTTTTTTATTTGTTCATATTTTATGCGCTGTCGCACCCTTCATCTGTTGGGGATAAAACTTTGCCAACTTATTGCTCGCATTTGCGCGAAGTTTTTAGGCATAGCACACGTATTGTGTGTGTGTGTGTGTGTGTGTGTGTGTGTGTGTGTGTGTGTGTGTGTGTGTGTGTG
>JAOUZG010013036.1:552831-603124 GCA_026289955.1 Argiope argentata
GTGTGTGTGTGTGTGTGTGTGTGTGTGTGTGTGTGTGTGTGTGTGTGCGTGCGTGCGTGCGTGCGTGCGTGCGTGCGTGCGTGTGTTGCCGTATCTGTTTATCCAATGGCAATAAAACTTTGACAAATCATTTATAATTCATAATTTTCAGATGGCTAGTTGCAACAACGAAATTTATTTGTTTTTGCTGAAGACGTAAAAACAAAAAATACTGTCTACCCAAAATATACATCAATAATAAAGTCAAAAAATAGATTAAATATTATTTACACGTCTCCTTTATATGTCATTCAATTTCATTTAATGTATTCATTTTAGATAGGAAAATTAATATCCTTTCTGTCATTCTTAATTAAGCAAGATGGCGATTTCAAATTTCAAACGATGTTTCCAAAATTATTTATTCTACTACAGCAATGTGCTATGTAGCGGCTAGTTATTTATAAAAAATTTCATATTTTACATCATTGAATAATTATATCAAATATTTAAATAACGTAAATAGCATTATATATAAAAAAAATTTCATTTGAACTGTTTGAAAAAAGAATGAAACGCATCGTTGATATCTCTGAATATTTATTACTTGTTTAACGTTAGAAGACATTTCAATTTATATTTTAACGTAGTTATTTTAAAAATAAAGAAATATTGAAAAATGCTTCTAATAACACAGCAAATTTCGAAATACTAACACTCACACTATTTTCGTTACATCGGTATCAAACAATCGAAATTTATTTGAAAAAAGAAAGTCAAATATCGCATTCTATTTCGATTTTCATGAATGTACAATTATATATTATTTGTATTCAATAATTTGCTTTAATAACTTCTTAAATTGTTTAAAAATAAGATACACTTATCCTGTAGAGAGCAATACACATGGAGTATTATTCTGATGAACTTTGATGTAAATCTCTCAAAACAGAATAAACAGTTTTATATAAAATTTTCGATCATAAAATCATAATATTTTCAAATTCGGATTAGCTATGCAATATGAGTATTGATGGGTAACAATTGTATAGTTTTAACAATGAAAATATTTGATTCAATTTTTATATTTATTGAGATCTCAAAATTTTTTGAGAATCTTTGATTGATAAATGTAATACAGTAAAAATCTAAAAACAAATTGTAAAATACAGAGTCCATTTCTCGTTTGATTGAAAATATGTCGATACTACTAAAACAGCGATTCTAAAAATTATGTTTTATTTTAATTATTTATCTATTTATCATATAACTTCTTATAAATAATTTAATCAATTCTATATAACGCGTCGGCTGTAAGAAAAGAAAGATATTTCATATCTGAATATCTTTAGATAAAAATATTACAATTTCATCACTTAAGTAGTATTAACACTAAAGTATAAGTTTATCTCTCTATAAACAGAGAAACAATTTTCATGTTAAAAATAAATGCTTGATTATGTTTTGAATTTCGAAATAATCTTCTGTATTAAATGTGCGAAAATACGAATGTTTAATCGGAATCGAAGCTAATTTTTCAACACAATGCGCCAAGACCTCGCCTCCATTCCGTTTGTCTGAAATAAACTGCATTGTTCTGAAGGAACGATATTCTCGAAAATTATGAAGAGACTCTCATTTGGACAGTTGGATTTTGTGAGATCAGTATATGAAATAAAGTTAAGTAAATCTTATTCATAAATTTTCTATGTATATGCAATTAATAAATGCATATAAAACTTGTTGCATAAAATTTCACATTGAATCGACTTGAAATTAGTATGCATAAACGTTTTAATATAATTAGTATGTAAAAGAAAAATATGAAGTAATAAGTTGCTGAGTAGTTCCTATTTATAGCTATCCGAGCCCTTATATTCGCCTTTATATTCGCATTCTAGTTTTTTTTTCTTTCCTTTTGTATAAGTTTTCCTTTTTGTATAAGACTTTTTAGGACGTTAAATCGGAGTACATAAGATTATAACTGGACGTTACTCTACGTTATTTCTTTAAACCTTTTTAATTTATGCTATTGGAAAGCAAAAATGTGTCAGTCTGTTCCCATAAAACATCCTTGTTTTGCGAATTCTGATTGAAACAAAAACTAGCTCTAAAGAAAACCCTTGACTAAACATATAGTAAAATATCACGGTTGTATTAATATTTTACTTGGGGCTTAGTAAACCCATCTTACTTTTATTGCTTACATTTAATTTGTTAAAAGAAAAAAAAATATTTTAGCCTTATTATATCTTAAGATAAAATCTATATCGGCTTTCAAGTTGGCTGAATACCCATATGAATCCAATTTGAATAGCAACCGTGCAAATATGTCTATGTCATCAGACTTTAGCGCTCTAAGCTAGAGATGATAAAGACTCTTAAAGTATTTACCCAAAATTTATTGAAGAAAATTATTTCTCCATCTTTGCTACATTTAATAGGTTTTTATAGAAAAACAAACTGAAAACTAACTCTTATTGAAAAGAAAATATAGAAACATATCATTTTTGGAACGTTTACGTAAGAAACTAGATAAACATAAAAGATAATATTTTATGGAAAATTAGAGCAAAAAAAGTTTTATATATATATATATATATATATATATATATATATATATATATATATTAAAATTACCATTTTTAGAAAAATATTCTTGAGACATTATTTTTTTAAATAAAAAAATCTTTCATTTTATTTCGATTAAAATAAGCAAGAATGATGAGAATCTGAAAATTCATGTATTAATTACCAAACGATTTTAGACCACATCATATATTACCTCAAAGAATATTGCCAAAACGCACGTGGAGTTTCATTAAGGTTTATTAATCTAAAATTATCAAATTGTTGAATGATTTTCTTTTGATAAGGTTTGTGTACGGTGCAAATGTAACAAATCAATTTTTTCAGCTAGAAAAGTTTTTAAAAAATAATTAATATAAAAGTATAACTCTGTTAATAATGCATGTATCGCTTTAGAGATTTTTTCTACCCATAGATATTTTATTATTAGATTTGATTTAAACGCAGAACCACAATACCGAATTTTGCATCGGCGAGTGGTTCTGAATTAAAACTGATTTTCTTCGATTTTTCGTTCACGAATCTGTCTTACTGTTATTTCATGGCATCTTTGCTGTTGTGGCATGTTTTTTTGAAAATTTTTGAGATTCTTATTGAAAATACTTCTTGATAGGTATTAAAAAATCTTTGTTATAAGCACTGGAGAATTTCCCTGATCCTTATTGAAAAATATTCATATAAATAAAAAACAATCTATGAATTTAAAATATATAAGATTTTTAACTTATTTAAGTTATTTAAGTCTAGTTTAGTTATATTAACATCCCGTTTTAATTCGACATACATATTATGAGCTTTTTGAACAATAATTAGAGAACGAGAACGATTTTACTTCAAAACTTCAAACCTATATTCATCTATAAACTTTCCCACAAAAATTCAGATGCATGCGTCTCTGGGGACGTTAAGGCTAAAGATTTTTTTTTGTAGCTACGCAGCATCTTTTGCTATTATGTAGCTAAAATCCTTGAAAAGAATTCAAAATTAAATGTCTCATTTAATTTTTTTTTCATATTTTCATTTCTTAAACCTATAATTTCTTTTACATTATTTTGTGGGACTGTAACTAAGTAGGAAAAGAATATAAATTTCTGAGATCAGAAAATACAATATATTATTTATTCAGAAACAATTTTATTCAATGTTTTCTTTATTTCCAGATTTCTTTAGACTTAATGGTATTTACAAACATTATAAATTACGTACAAACATGTATTTTTAGTATTTATATTTGTATTATATTTTAAATGACCGTATATTTTTTGTGTCTGATTGTGACAATTTAAATAAATTCGATAGCCTTAAATATAATTTTAATTATATTTTAGATCCATCAATGGTCTTTTTAATAGTTTTCATAAAAGTAAGTGGTATGCAAAAGTAAATAAATGAAATAAAAACAACAGTTTTATTCATCTCAAACGGAACTCATTAAAGATTCTATATAATTCCTAATTATTTTTCGAGCCGATTTACAGTACTTTAAAGAAAATAGAAAACAAAAAATACCTCTTGAGATTGTGCAATAAATGCGATTGTTATGTGACTACTTTCACGACGAACTGTTTTAAAAATGCTTTAAAAAATAGTTATCATTTTTTCGCATCAAAAGGAATGAAAATCAAACATTTATTAAATCAAAATATACCAGTTCTAAGTTTTTATGTACTACAAAAATTTCATTTTTAAAAATTGGAAAAAAGACTTTTTTTTTCTTTTTGACTAAATAAAATTATAAAATAAAAATATTTTAGTTTAAACACTTATCAAATGATTTGCTTAAAATTTTATTTATTTTTAAGACCTATATTACTGAGTAGAAAAAAGTGTCATTATGTCCACTATTTAACTACTGGAATTAAAACGATAAATGACATGACATTTCCCATTTTTTTACTCATTGTGGTGCTTTAAAACAACTAGAGAGTATTTCTTACGGAATAGATTACTTTTTCTCGTATTCCTCATTCTCTGAACTAAATTAGAAATTATTATATTAAATCTAAACAAAAACTAAGAGTTGGATATGCTTTTTGAGATGTTTCAGAAGAAAGTTCTATCAAATATTAGAATTTGAAAAATGTAATATAAAGAGCAAATATAAAATTGTGTAGCTTCCTATAAAAGGGATTTAGAAAGAAAATTGCAACGAATTTACTCAGAAAACTTTTTAAACAATAGTAAAAACTGATACTAATTAAACATTTCAAGAAATATTAATTAAAAAATTATCAAAATATTAAATTCAAAAAATAATGGTTATTTTCACAAAAAAAAATTTAGCTTAGCAACCCAACTTAAAGTTTGATCTATATTTATGGTTAGAAGTCAGAAACATATACAAAAACATATATAATTCTTTGCGTACTTGTAGTACTGTATTCAAATCCAAATGGTCAGAGAGACGTAGAACACATTTTTAAACATAATTTAGCAGTTAGAAATATATATTAAAAATTATCCATGTAATTCTTTCTATTTTTGACTTACCGTGTTCATATGACACATACATATTTTCCAATATAATTTTTTGAATTGAAAACTTTCTATTTTGCCCAAATTCATCAAATTCACGAATCCGAATATTTGGATGATTACAACAATTTTTGACTTATTTCTCGTATTCGAAAAAGGGAAAAAATCAACTCAAACAAAAGGAGAAGCAATATATTGGAATCAATTAGAAAAATACTTACATGCGACATGTAATAATAAAATACATATAGTCTTCCATTATACTCAAATCGAAAAGGGAGTATACTTCTTTGAAAGCATATGGGATTTTATAGTAAAAAAATATTTATTTTAACGAATAATAATTACGAAAAGGGACCCCTTGCTTTACACTTTAAATCAGATTCATTCCAAGTTCCAAAACACATATTTCGCTAATATTGTTACGAACTATGCGTAATTTTTTATGCCCTAAATACTTTTTGAAGAGAGTAAGAATATTTAACCAAAAAATGAAAAGATAAATCTTTGATTTTCAATCAATAATAAAATATAAATCTTATCATGCAGATTAAAAACTTTAGTCAAATTTATACTATACACTTAACTTTAAACGATAAAACAGTTAAGTGTTTGAAAACTTTTATACAGCGTATTTATTAAATTTTAATTAAAGAAATGGTTTTGAAAAAGTCCGTGGTTAAGATTACGTGTTATTTTTTAATTGTCCTTTTTTCAATGTTACAACTGGCATTAAATTTTCATACAGTTCCCTGTATGAAAATTTAACAGACTCTTCGTGTCTGTCTTTACTTTTCCACTTAGAGGAAATATGGGAAATAGAGGAAATATTGGAATCGACACAAATTCCTAAATAGAAATTTCACCACATCTCCAACCTTTTAGAGTCCCTTGAGTTCGAAAAGTGACATATTTGTGGTATTATATCCGTCTATCGTTCAGTTAGCCAGTCTGATACAAAGATAACTCAAAACCATTTTGGACAGATGGATGAAATTTTACACTTGGTTATAAAAGTTTACAATGTGATAAATTCCATAAAATTTTAAGCGAAATCCGTTAAGAGGTTGCTTTTTGGGGTGTTCCTAAAAACGATTCATTCATTCTCACAGAGAAGGCAATTACTACAAAATGAAGAAACCTAGATTGACAAAATTTTGTGGATATATTTAACATTTATAGTGTCACCCCTTTAACAAGTAAATACATCAAGGGATTGAAACTTAGGTTTGTTAACGCAATAATTCAAAAATGCAGTGACACAAATTTATCAATATCAACTCACTGACTTAAATATACGTGAAATATTAAATATATCCGTTTTCAATTTTATATGTGATTTTGTGGCTGCACTTGTAGTGTCAACCGCAATTGTACTGCAAATGTAGAGTTTGTGACTGCAACTGGAGTCAAATTTTGATTTCCGTCTATTGGGGAAAAAGAACATTTTTTCTAAAACAAAAATTTACCTAGAAAGTTGCCCAAAATTTTTGGTGAGATCTTTAATGCTCCGTATAATTTATATCTAAAAACACCTTAATCGTTTCAATAATGTTAAAATGAGAAATTTAAATCTCTGAGAGAGTAAAGCTTAAGGAATTTTCAGATCGTGATAGTTGATCACGGGTTTCCTTTTATTGCCCATTGCTGTGATCGGAAGTTAATTTGAACTCATGTCATCAGTCGTAAATTATGTCGAGTTAATCTTTACAAAAAATATATATAATGTTTTTTTCAAATCAAATAACTTTCTTGAAATACATCGATGAAATGATAACATTCGATACTGGAATCATAGAAAGAAATGTTTTCACTGAATTCTCATTTTTTTTATTTCTTTTGTTTAAGTTCCTTATTAAAAACAACAAGATACAGCACAAATCAACAAAATGGCTTTAAAAAGGAAACAAAAACAAAGATAGTTCCAAATAGGAATAGAACGTACGAGTTCGCTGAGTTAAACGCACGAGCATCATTTCTTACTGTAATTAATCATTTTATAAATTATGGCTAGAGAAAAATGTAATGCCATACGGCTATCAGTATTTTAATAATTTTAATTAAAATATATACATAAATATTTAGTTTGATGAAAGTATAAAAGAAAAATATGAATAATATTTTCTAATAAACTAACTTTAGCACTACTAACAATAAAAAGCAATTCCATTATTAAAATCGAAAAAAAAACCTTTCTTATTTCATTCTAAATATTCCCCATAAAATTTTTCTGAAATACAGCTAAGCAAACATTATAATTATATTTGTTCTTCTTATAATATAATTATATTCACTTTTTTATCCATACATTCATTCCTATATCAAACTAACCTATTTAGATTTTATAAAATATTCGGAATCCTTTTATTTGTCTTCTGATTTTCATGGAATTTGAGGGATAAAAAACATGAATCTATTGAAGTATTATGTAACATTTTATTTATTTAATTACGGGCAAAATAACAAAGAAAAAGCGGGGTGGCATCGATAGCTTGTGCAGTTATAGAAATAATCCTTCGAACAAGTTCAAATTAAAAGTTCCAACGTACTTAAGGGATTAGTATTATTCAAAGTATTTAAGTTGATTTCAATTACCACCGTCAAAAGTTCGAATCGAACAATTTTTTGCGCGTAATAGTAGCTTTAAGTAAACTTTATTCTAATTAGTCTCCCGGAAATAATTGCTTCTTTTTGATCAACAGAATTGCCAACTGAAACGATTGTTCAGACTCTTTAAAAAATGAAGCTATTGTTTTATCATCAGAACCTATTCATTTTTCTCATCGCACTAAAACAAAAGAATTAATTGCCAAGTTATTCTGTGGTTTTATACCGCAATTTAAAAGTAATATTGAGCTGAAAAACTTTAGGTTTAATTTCTATGTACTCTGATATAAAAAACATAGATTGGAATACGCAAAGGAATGAAAAAGTTCTTTGTTAGAAACACCTTAAAGTGTTTTTGTTTAAGAAGAGAATAATTTATAAATATTCGGTTGTATACAAATAATATTCATCACAGACAATAAGTGTTTGTTTAATAAAAGTCAGTGTTGTTTCTAATGCTTCATTACAAAGACATTTTTATTTCATACTCAGCTTTTCGAAGTTTTTTTATAGCTAAATTAATGTACAATTCCTTTGTAAATTAGGATTCATTTCCAACCAGATTCCTTCTTTTACAATAGTAATGTTCCAATACTTTTCAGGAAAACTTGTTTTAAGCATTTTAAAGGTTTTGAAGAGAAACATCGAATGAAATAAATTTGCTAACTATGTAGCAATAATTTTTTTCAGGTTTTATATAAGTTTTTTTAAACTTAAAAGAATACAATTTTAAAATGTTCTTGAACAAAACAAATCAAGTTTTTTTCCTAATTTTGCCAATAGAAACATGTGCAATTTTTGAAAGAAATTGTTGATTTAATGAAATCGTATATGCCACCGATTGTTAAGTCTTTTTTAATCAAATAAGCTATTAAAATATTTTTCACTTAATTTTTTTTGCTTTTATACGAAACTCAGATTGTATGTTTATCGTTCATTTATATTTCAGAAAGATAATAATTATTTCAACATTCTTTTTTAATCGAAAAAAAATGTTCCTGCTACTCTTTACTGCAACTGTATTTAGATTTTATTTATACTTTTTCATTATTTATTTTCATGTATATTAGTTTAAAATTGAACAATTATTTTTTAACAAAAATATTTATCCAAATAATTCATATTCCGCAATGTAGTTCGTTTAACATATTTCACTAGAACAAAAATTTTCTATGTACCTCATTTTTTCCATTTGAATATTATGATAAAATTTACTTTTCGGTACTTTTATTGTTAGGCACTGTGATATACATTGAAAAATCGATTGCTTCATTTTCTTACATCCTTCTTCCGAAATTCGAATATTATATTATGTAGAATGTTTTAATAATATATGGTACATTTTTTTTAATTTTAATTGATTCTGAAGACGTTGTCTAAGCATTTATTACTTTTTGTTTAGTAAAATTTTGCCTTATTAATTTTGTAACATGAAGAACAAACTATCAAAAGTTTTGTTAATCGCAAAATCTTTTTTAATTTATTATATTATGAATTATCAATAAATATTTTTACATAAACAAAAATTTTAACTTATTAACTGCGTTTAGTGGCTTCAGTAAATATATTATTTTTAATTACACAATTATATAATCGATTTACTTATTATTTAATTTAATTCACAATTCGTCTTCACTCATATTCTATTGACAGAGTGTAGAAATCTTACCAATTTGAAATAACTGACTTTTTAGATAGTACAGCCACTAAGATAGTACAGCCACTTTCGGAACGTGCGGTCCCAGGCTTATGCCTACAGATTTCTTTGCGGTCCTTAATGTGTTAATATGCTCTCCTCGACTGCGTCGTATACTTACTTTCTCAATGGAGAAAACCGGGTATGCAATTCTGATTACTTATTCTATTATGGATTGCATCGGATGAGATTAAGGCAGTGTACTCCCTCAGATTTCCTTTTAAATTTACTTATTCAACAGCATGTAGACTTTTGTATAAATATAACAACACAGAGTGAAAATTTTGTATTTATTTTACACCTCCGTCCTTCGGAGAAGAGGATCCGAAATTTGACAAGATAGTATGAGACCGTCCGCTTCCCCATACGGTTATTTACACATTACAACCACAAAGCGCTTTTTGTGAAAATTATAAAACAGAACGGAAAATATGAAGAATGCTTTTTACACCAACGTTCTTTCATAGACTGCATCCAAACATTGAGGTCAGTTACAATTTTATGAATAGGAATAAATGGTAATTTGCACGCCCCCTACTCATAAATTTGCAGAAGGTTTAGTCGAAATTTTGATGCAGACATACAATGAAACAAGATGCTAGATTTCATCCCATCAGTTCAGTCGGGGCTTTGGATTATTGCATTTAAGAACGACGGCGCCCTGGCACAGAGGTAGCGCGTCTTCCTCGTCGTCTGGAGGTCCCGGGTTCGGGCATGGTTGTTATTCTGTGCTCTATCTGGGAGGTGTATGATTGTGCCCCCCCCCCTGTAAAAGAGAGAGGGGGAAGTGAATGTGATGAGTTTGTAGCTACAGTCATACTCTTTGCTCTAGTTGGCGCTACTCCAAACAAGAGACGCTTATTTCAGTTTAAATCCGCTAATACATCAGCGGGCTCGTCCATGGCAATTGCCATTAGAAACAAAAAAATTATTTAAGTGCACGCAGACAGGAATGTATGCAGGTTTCTTGTGGACGGATTTCGTTCAATATTTTGTGTTATCAATAACTTTGCTACAAAGATGAATATTAACTTTCTTATGTCTATTTTCTTGCGACTTTGAATTCTGTGTTGCCAGATAAACGCACATAATCTAAATGCGTACTTCTGATATTCACGGAAAAACACATAATTGTAAATGGCGCTTTTTGGACGGGTGTCTGAAATTTGTAATTTCAGGATTTAAGGTTGTATACTTTAACTAAAACCGCAAAAAAATTGATATTTTTATAAAAATCAGTGAATCAAGTTAATTAATACCCAGTGTATCAAATTAAATTGACATAAGAATGACTGCATCAAGTTACTTGAAATTTCCAAATTAATTTTGGAAATTTCAAGTAACTTGATGACTTTTAAGGTGAACAGAAACCATACATTTCAAAAGCTGTTTTGGTATTGCGATAAACCATCAAATATATGCAATGCTATAAAATTTCAGCTGAAAGCAAATGCCGTGACTAAATAAAATGTGACTTCGTGTTATTTGAAACAACTGCAACTGAATACTAAGGAGTAATTTGAACGCGGGCATTAATTAAGCCTTCTGCGAAACTGTTAGAATATTGACATATTCCATATCAATTATGATTTTTAATCTAAAGATAGCTTCAAACTTTGATGTAAACGGTGGCTATTTCGGGAAAATGAATTCTGTTAGAATTTTCTTTTATTTCAAAAGTTTTATTTAAAAACAGATCAAATTAAGTTTTAATGAAATGCAATTAAATTATGCAAAAGCTATTAGAAACTTCAAGATATTTCAGAAAATATATACCAATCTTGAATAAATTTCACATGAACAAGAAAGAAAAGTCATCCAGTTTTATAACTGATTGGTACACAAGTAGAACTAATGCAATCATCGGAAATAATTGTATCTTTATCCCTTATTTTCTAAGCGTATCGTATAGCACAATCAGTTTAGAGTTTTATCTCTAAACTGAGCAATCTTTTTTTGAACTCCTCGTGCGTGTAACAAAGAGCAAATATTCACACAAGTGGATTTTGATGGATCTGCTCGTGTCCTCACTTGTATAGAAAAATACATTCTTCATATTATTTCTGTATGTGAATGCGATTATTCAAAACTGCTCTGAGCTAGCTGAAAGAAATTTAGTACAAATTTAGATTAAATTTGTGTCTTTCAAATAGTGAACAAAATCCATTCCAATTAAGTTTGTTTGTTTATATGTTCAAGCAGATGAGTATTCGGTTCCTTCAAAACATAAATAAATAAATAAAATTTAGAATCCTTATTAAGCATTTAAAATGTGAATTTGAATTAAATTTTGAGCCAAATCTGTCAAATGACTGACCGTCTATCAGTACATATTTCAAATTGCACGTAAACACGATAGCTCATAAACGCAAGGAATTAAATTAATGTATTCTGGATATGACCTTGTGACTAAACAATAATTCACATCGATTTTATTTTAAATTATTCAGAAATTAGGCCTTAAAAGTACATATTATTTCTATAGATTCTGTAAAGATGTCAAATTTTCTCCAAAGATCAATATTTCCAGACCAATGTTCGCCGATGCAGTAAGAGACATTTTTGGCTTTTATGCTCATTCGTCAAAATTTGATCCACCTCTTGAGATTTTTATTATGTAAGATAAAAGATACATAATTAATTGAATAATGAGCATCAAAAAATTGTCTCTAAGATTATAAGTGTGAAAATCAAAACTACTTATATTTTACTAAAATTTAATAAGATGAGACAGTTTGCATAATGAAGTGCAGTTTTGATCTATTTACAATCCACAGGAATGTTCTTAAGTTACATTTGATTTTTGCTTTATGTATAGTGTTACTCAAACGCTTAATTTTATTTTTCAAATCAATCAATTTTTATAATCGATACTCGAACATCGAAAAAAATAATGAATTAAGTAGTTCTAAAAAAGAAAAGGCAAAAGGCATAATAAGTTGCATAAGCTATCTGATATATTAATTACGTCTTATAATGGTAAAAACGGTAAGAAGCTCTTAATGATAGCAGTCATTTTCATAACAAATAAGAAACTAATTTGCATACGCTGTATGCATAAATTAACAAAGAAAAAAAAAGATTTTGCACCTACACAACAGGGATTTCCAAAAACGAACTCATTCCTTGCCCCTCATGCGCCTCCCAAATAAATAAAATACACAACCTAACAGAAATCAAAGACTCCTGCCGACCTACTTCGTATAGCAAACAGACAAATGATGAATCATATCTCGTACTGTAGACAAGTATAGAGGAAATATGGGCTCCTGTATAAAAACAGTGAATACACAAAGAGACGATGACGAATGGCTCTTTTAAAGAAACAAACAAGCTCCACTGCGGAGTTGATGTAACGCCAGATCCCAGGATTTCTTGTAAAATTGAACAGAGGTTTGTGCAGCGACAGTCGGAGATTTTCTCTCTCTCTCCGAGACCCCTTTCTTGTATGCGGCACGTTTTATTTAAATGTTGTTTCTGCGTATATAATGCAGGGAGTAATTTCTTGAAATACAAAAATATACGTCGGCAAAGATTTAAAACAAAACTACATTTGAGGTTTGTAAAGCGTAAAACTACGACAAGAATATTAATTTTAAATCACTATTATTTGGTATTATCTGAAATAATGCTAAAAAAGGAAAATAAATGAAAATAAAATTGAAGGATCACAAAAAATACAAACTCAAAGGTGTGAATACTATTCGATTGAAAAGTAACAACTTTATTTAATCATTTATTTTCCTTTTTACTTAATAATTTCTTTACTTCGATTTGAGCAAATTAAAAGTTCGTCTTTACTATTTCATTTTTTGCAGTTTTTTTTTTCAAAGACAGGTGAGCTTATGTCTTCTTCTTCAAGCATTCAATACTCTTATCAATACAATAATATGAATTTGTTTATAAAAGTTATATCTAAATAGGGCTTTTAAAACCTTTAAATATCACCTGCTTGGTTACAAAACTAGTGCTTGTTACTTTTGCTAATTGTAAAGCGATAGACTACGATAATGAGCAACAAAGAAAAATTATGGAAGATAGTATCACATGAATCAAGATAATAAACCTACAGTTTAGACAGAAAAAATTCTGAAACTCTAATTTGAGCAAGGAACAAGGAATTGAATTAAGCAATTTGTAAAGCTGGAAAAACGATTCAAGATCTCTCAGCTAAATCATGTCATTTTTGTTTAAATTAACATGCTGAGTAGAGACAACAGACTTCATATTCGGAACTAAGTTCAGGCATCATTAAGTGATTCATTAAAGGCGATTCAAGATTTTTAATGATAAAAATATACTGAAAAAATGCATTTTCTAATTAATTTCTTCGTCTATTTTATAAACATATTTCCTACTAACAAATAATATAACATAATTTTACTAGAATATAACATGAAAATATTACCTTTAAACTTATAATGCGCACAGTTACCTTTGAAATTTAATTTTAAGACAGTACATACAAAGCATTAGGTCTACAGAAATTAAAAAGATATATATTACTTTTCGGTAACTCTACTTACATCTGCATTTGCTTGTCAAAAATTATAGCATTTTAACATTCTGCAGGTCACTGCGCAGATTTTAGCTCTATGAAGGAATGAATTCTACTTTTTTTATCCACAAGATAATGGGTTGATCTACAGAGTGCACGTATCAAAGCTCGTCTCTGATTTCATAAAAAATTGTTCTAGAAAGGAAAGTTTCTGATGACGCAGAATATCCTCATGAAATACTTAACGGAAATTATTTGTGATACTAAATTAAATTTTTATTTAAAATTGGATGCAAGAATAGCTAAAATATAATGATTTCTAATGGCCCAAATGATGACTAAAACTGCAAACTGATGTGACCCCCCTTATGTAATTATTTTTTCCCATTTGCTAAATAAGAAGTCATTAGAAACCTCAGTACTGACGTTTTTCAATAATACTATCAACTATTCTTTTGTACACTTGGCTTGAAAGTCTGAACATGTTATTAAAGGTTTCGAGGTGATTTTACCAATATACACATGATTACATTGATCTATAAAGGACGAGAGGTTTTAGAAGTGTAAATCTTCAAAAACTTCAGTTTCAACAGGAATGGATATAAAGATATTAGCAGTCAATGATTTAAATTGCCAATATTTTTCAACTTTTATCACCCTTTGTTGTTGTCTAATCATGCTGATATACCGACTGTCTACTAAGCAATCCACCCCTATTACCATAATCGCATTCTATTCGGGGAAGAGCGCAACAATCGACAGCAGGTGCATAGAAATCATTCTGATGAATAGTGATGATCAATACCACAGATGAACCGACTCGAATCAGACAAGCGATCAAAATCCCATTGCGTTATCGATTCTTGACTGTCTTATTTCTTCTTCATCTAGATTTTTTTATTTTTTCACTTCCAAAGAACAAAAGAAAAGAGTAGACCCCCGGCACAAACAACTGAACCCGACTCTAAAAACGCATTGTTTCTTATCTCTGTTGCCACTAACTTTTCAATAATCCCGCTTCAGTCTTCCACGATGCTTTCATTGGCTGGTCATGTGCACCCCCCACACACCTTCCCATTCTTACTTTTTTTTCTGTTTTGGTTTTTTTTCTTCTTCATCATCATGCCATCCGCTCTGCGTTTATTGGGGTGGGGTGTGTGAGTGGGTAAAGGGGTAGAATGGGGTAACTGTTGTTTTTGTGCCATTGATTAGGTGAACTTTTTCTTCTTTAGGAAAGATGAGGGGTTTTTTTTTCTGGTGTTTTTTCCTTGCTCTTGTCGCTTAATCGCCAAAGGTTAATGGGTTACGGCGATATACTTTTTCTCATTCATGTATACTGAAATTTTACAAAGATGCGTGATTTTTAGTCTAAAGTTAATGGATATAAATGCAGGAAACGTGAAAATCAATACTATTTTCCATTATAATAATATTAATGACATAGATGATGAATATATATATATATATATAAGAGTTAGAGTCATCAAAATATTCTATATGAGTTAATCAAAATCATTTTCACTTGTATTTGATTTTAGTGAAAATTTTGTAATTTGAAGGTAAATTGATCGCTATAAATGATTTGATGTGAGTTGTCAGGAAGTTTTAAATCAAATTGTTTTAAAATAAGACAATCTTGAATAAATAAATAATGAATTCAAATAAAAAAGCAGATTTGAAACTTAAAAATTAACTTAAGTTGATCAATATCTATAATATGAGTATCTTTGATTAATTTATAGATATTGTATCATTTGCTTCAAAAATATGAAATATAATTTTAGTTCTATTAGCACATTACTCATTATCTTTTTAATATTTAGTTTCCAATATGTCTGCTTTAATGAATAAAAAAGTGGCTTTCAGTTATATGTATTATATGCCAGGCGAAGAGCTATTTCAATCAATAAACCAACTTTAAAGGAATTGCACTTTCAATTATAAATCTAATTAATAAATATAATAAGAGGCATTTCTATCGTATATTATAGAGGATTGCATGAATTTTCGTGCAATAGTTATAAAGAGCCCTATTGATAAATATTTAGTATTTTCAAACTTTTTTAAGCAACATCCATTTTCTTTAGGCCAGAAAAGTTTTCTGTTAAGCAGAAATGCACTTGATGCCGAGAATTATATTCTTTTTAAAGGGCCTTTCAAAGTATTTTAATTAAGAAATTCTGAAAAATAAGTTCCATTTTCTACCTCATTAAGTCAAGATATTCTTTTTATGAAATTATTTGATGAGTGATATAAGAAATTTCCTTATTACTGAGTCTAATTAATTGTGAAATATGTTAATTTACTTGTTTGTGAATGCAAAAATTCAAGTGGTATTAGTAAACAGCTACAGCACATAAAAAGTTTCTTCTTTTTCTGTTCCATATAATAAAGATTTGAAAACTATTTAAGGCATGGCTACATTCATTATTTTTTTTTAAATGGTACGTAACTTTACGTATAAAATATAACAACAAAAGCCTTAATTTTAAGCCTTTTATTTGAATTTTTTTCTGTATTTTTTTCACAACTGACTTTTTTATAACTTATTCTGATCGAGTAGCACTTTGTCGAATCTTAGATCAATGTAAATAAATCTAATTTCAGAAAAATAATCAAAATCTTAAGTAGATAGGATGCAACAAAAGATTCTGAAATGAAATTTCAACTCAAAAGATGGATATTTCGTTTCAGAAAAATAACACCAATAGAAAATATGCTAAGAATATCGACGCGGTTGGTCTTCCCAAAATTTTCTCGCATACACTCCAATAAAGATGCTATACCAGAAAACATTTTGCGTTGCATTTTCGTACAATATTTACAGAATATCGACTCTTTTCGTCAATTCAGAGTTTCTACTAAAACTGTCGTGTGATACCCGGTGTCGTGTGAACCCGGTTATGCAGTTCTAAGCACCTGAAAATTGAATTTGTATTATAGACGCCCCTTTCCCAACCGTTCGAAACAGCTACAGTTGTAGTCACAAAATGACACATCGATATATCAAAGTCATTACGTTTTTGAATTATCTTGTTTACATATTTATAAAAGTAGAAATCCCGTTATAGTGTAGGCATTATCAGTACTGATAAATGGCTCACTCCTCGTTAGGTTTGGCTAAAAAAATTATACACTGCATGCCAAATTTTAATCATCTCTCTCTCTCTCTCTTTCACTCACTCTCTCTCTCTTCTCTCTCTCTCTCTCTCCCACTCACTCACTCACTCTCTTTGTTTCATAGTTATTGCGTTAACTTATATTCGGAAAGACTTTCTTAAAATAGATTTTGCACAAGTTTTATAGAAATCTATAAACTTTCTGTAAAGACAGTATACCAAATGTTATGCATCTAGTTGAAAGGTTTTATAAGTTTTTTTTATTACAGACACACAAACAGAATATAAAATTGTGCTTTTTGAATTCAAAGAACTTCTGAAACAGGAAGAATTCTCAAAATCCCGAGTTCAAATTTCTTGACGATTAACCCTTTCTGCACTTCTTAGACAAGGAAGTAGAGATGCAATCCTATCAACACTTTCTGGAATCAATTATTCAATGAACAGTCATTAGAAGCATAGAATGGGGCTAATAGCGATAATTGCAAATAATTGCTCTTATGCTGCATTTAAAAGGAAATCACTGGAAGTGTCGTGGGTTGTTTTTGAATGTCACGTTATTAAAAGTATGTGATAATGTCAATAACGCCTCTTGCTGAATCAAGCATTAGCTGAAATTAACAGAGCTTTGTAACTTTTTTCGTATTTCATTGATAAGACAAGTCAACATAAGAATTACAGTCTCCACAATCCATTTTCAATATTCCAAATAGCAACACCGATGGCAATTTGATATTTCTCATCGCAGAATCGTAAGCAAGGTATCTCAAAACGTTGCTGTTTTAAATTCCAGCCTGATTCTACCTCCGCTTGAATCAGCCCCTCCTCTAGGAGGGGCGTCTCCTTAACAGCTCGCTATCATCTACTGACTCTGCACACAGGAAATCTTGGAATTTTTTGATGCAGCTACACGTCATTTACTTAATACACTTACAACATTTTACTATCGAACAATCAAATATTTATACTGTAATGGCTAATGCGTATATTTCTAGATATTATTTTTGATCAAATGATTCAACTCTCCAATCAAGAAATTTATGTTTAATAAACTAAGTTGTTCGAAAATATAGATCTCATTCTTTCAGTAATACATAAAAAATACACACTCAATTAATAAATTAATTACTCAAAATCGTAGGGATATAAGATAATCTTAAAAAATTAAATTCTTTATCGTATTTATCTTTTTATTTAGGCATGAGGGCATTTAGGCACGAGTAGGCAATGTAATCGTTATTAAATCTAAAAAACAAAGAAAATCCACCCTGCTCTAGAAATATTTTCTATCAAAAACTTCTATTTCTGTAAAACCCGACAAAAATCCCTCTCAAAATAATGAAACACTTCCGATTCTAAACTCCGCATTCCGTGGCCTTTTCTGCCATGACCATTTGCTCAACCATCTTCATTAACTTCAGAGCAGCAAATATTTCACCACCAAATGTGGTCATTTTTGTTCTATTTTTCCATCATCTCTCTCCCCACCAGAGGCTCCACTTTCGCTGTATATATGCATCAAAACCGCCATTCCCAGCCAACAGTACATTAAATCTCCGCTACTTAAGTAATCCTGCCCAATTTAAGGCGCATAAATTACCAAAACGTTCTTAAATCCCAACCACCAACCACCACTAGAATTGCTCGTGCAATTTAAACCTCAACTCGAACACTGTTTCCAACTCTCGAGTGGTGCACCCTTCCCACAAAATAAACTCAAAGAACAAGCATCCCATTTGCACAGGTAAAGTGAAACCCCCATTTGTGTACAAGCTGCCTGTTAATCTGTAGCGGGCACCAAGAAGAGGTAGGGTCGGTGTATTTATGCTTTCGGTGCATTCTGAAACATTCCCCAACCCTGGGAGCCAGAGAGAAAGCGTTTTTAAATTCGCCGCCGTGGAAAGATTATTTTTCCCTTAATAAGCTCTACCTCCGGAGGTTGTAAAGAAGGTGGTGGGGGATGGTAAGCAAGGTGGCCGGGACGGCAGGCTAGAACATAGGCGTTGCCAATAAGCTCTCTCATGCAAGACTAAAATTCCTCGCGTCGCCTTCAATTACCTTGGAGGCTGCAGCCACAGAATTCATACTCGCCCTTTTCTCGCTGCCGAGAACCGCCCCTTCTCTTCTCAGCCCCTGCACCTCCTCTTTCTCGACGCCCCAGATTAACAGACGAACTCATACATCCAACCGCCCTGTCCTGTGTTTATGTGTGTGTGTGTGTGTAGAGACTAAAAATGAATGGATAGAAAAGGGTGGAGAAGCGAGCTTGGATCTCCCAGTTTAATTTTTTTCTCTCTCTTTTTTTCTCTTCTTCTTGTTGTTGTTTTTCAGTGCTTTTTTTACTATTTTTCCCCACTACTATTTTTTGCCATCGTTTTTTTTAATTTTATTTTTATGCCTTTCGGTATTTGAGTTTTTTTTGTTTTCACTTTTTTTTACCTGGTAAAAATTCTAGGGTAGAAGGTTTATTATTGATACTGTGTGACGTTCTCGCCACCATACGTTTATTGATATGGTGAGTTAAACAGCATGGAAAATTACCTTTGGTTTTAGTATGTAAAGGGGAGCAAAGGTTTGGTTGGTAGTTGTGTTTCATGTTGAAGAAAAAAATCATAATCACATCTATACTTTTTCATAACACTTAACTTTCCTTTAACTACTAATACAGATAGATGAATTACACAGTTGAAAATGATTTAGTTAAAATTAAAATGTGTTCTGGTTTAATATTTAAATGACAAGCTATAAACCATTTTTAATTTCCTCTTACAATAATTAAGAAAATAAATACTAGTTTCACATATTCTATGTATTTTCAAGCAAAATATTGTTCAACCAACTCCTTTTTCATTCATCTTCATCATCGTGCAGCACTTTTAAAGAAACAAATCTATGAAATTTTTAAAAAAAGTTAACTAGTGAAACAGAGGCTATTCGAAAAATGCGATTGTTGAGTTAATGTAAATACAAATAACAAAATTAAAATCAAATTTTTAACTCACAATTATAAGGGCTATTCGGATGGATTTTCTCCAATATCAAAAAGATTAATGTTATACAAAAGGCGTAATATCGTACATATAATACACAACTAACGGTATAATGTATACTATACTGTATTTCTGATGTAGTTCAGAATTATTGGAAACAAAAATAGAAATAAATTTGCTTGTTTAAAATGCTTTGTTATCTACGCGAATTGTCTGAATACAGCAAAAATTGATTCCAGGTAAAAAAAAATTATGTTTTTTTTATATATATTTTTTAATTAAAATAAAGAACTATAAATTTAATTACTTTAATTTGTTAAATGAATTTTTTTTCTCCTTATGTTGAAATATTCACAACCAACTGTTGTGAGCTTCTAAGTAAATTTTTCAATAATTTTCTCCTTAAAATGAAAGAAATTAAAATAAAGAATGTTCTAGATGAAAAGAAAATGTTTTTATTTCGTAAAGAAAATGAAACCATATTTATTTAACTAGTTAAAAAGATTTACTATGTTTTTAAGACAATCATGCAAAAATATTAAGAAAAATTTAAAAAATTCTAAATTAAATTAATTTATCCTAACGTAGTTAGTACATAATTTTTTGCAGAATCAGTATTATACAATTTGTGGAAAATATATCACATTTTTCTCACCGTACTTTTTACCTGATTATATAGTATTATTTTTACTTATTGTCTCATAGAAATAAATAAAATTTTCAATTTACATTCTATAAATTTCTATAAAAAATTTCTCCAATCAGAAAAAACTTTAGAAAATTTATTACTATAAATATTAAAGAGCACATACCGTATTTAAAATGCCTGCGTAATAGAAAAAGATTTGGACGGTAAGTGATCGAACCGATAGCGTTGATTAACAAATATCTCCTAATGGAAGTGATCCAGAATAACTATAAATTGTCTTTCTTTATTAATGATGAAAACTCATTCATTTTCAACACATGTTAAAAAAGTCCATTGATAACTCAGGAAAAAAAACTCGAATAACAAAGACAAATGCAATGAAAAATTAATTTGGTTACGATAATTAATTAATCATCGGAATCAATTTTTAATATGATTCCGATAGCTCACAATACGCATCGGAAAGAAGGTAATCTTTTATAGCTTAAATCTAATGTTAAACAGCCATTTTGCTGCAGTATATAAATAATAAATATATTTTTAAGAGTGCCTCTTCGTTTTAGATTTATACAATTAATAATCAGTAAGAACATTTTTTACATGAATTGTAAACGATGATTTCATTTCCATTGTTAAATATCTGATTATATAATTTGTAAACAAGATGATTTTGAAAAAGTTAATATCATTCTATATTTTGTAATATTCGTGATCCTTGTCTCTGTTTAACACGTCAGAAGCTAAGAAAGGCGATTCTGGAGGTGCGCCGGAGAGAACACCTTCTTTCCTTCCTTCAATAAGTAACATTCGACAAATCTGAAGTGAATTTTTTTCTGTTTTCTTTAAATCAATTTCAATTTTCAAAGCAATAACCTAGATATGTGTATTTAAAAATATATAAAATCCTTCTTCATAAATTTTATCCACTTATATACGTATATAGAAAAATAGACTGAACGTCTTTTAAAAAAGGTGAAACTAACGTAGAATGCCCAAAAATTTCTCCCTTCCAAAATAATTATTGGGTCACAAGACAAATTCCTCATGATTTATTTCACAGATCCAGTTTGATATATACCGTAACACAAATAATGCATCCTAAACAACAAGATGAAAACAGATTTATTTGAATTTTGCATATGGCATTTACAAATAATATATTTTGAATCTATTGGAAATGTGCTTTTTTATTTTATTCCCTAACACCCACCAATTATTCCTTTCCAAAATTCATCAGCGTTCAATGCAAAGATCTATCGAGTTTGACAATGGGATTTATTCCTTGGTAAAAATGTTTATAGAGTACGTCGTGGATTTATCTTGCATTCTCGGGTGAAAGAACGAGTCTTTGGGAAGTTTTGTGTTATCGGCTCCTTTATCTCTTTAACGAGAGTGCGTTTTAATGTCCAGATTCTCTCCTCGGGGGCTCTGGAAAAGATAAGTGGCAAAATAAATAACTTGCTGCGCGTGCGGTGGGCCCATTCCAAACCGGATCACAAAGAACTTCCAAAACACTTCCGTTAATAAATTTCCATACAAATACTAAAACACTGAGTCCAATGACTTGGGAGGCTTGAAAGTTTCAAACTAAGTTGGTTCTTTCATTGAGATATTGAAGGAATGGCAGAAATTTGTTTGAATCGCATTAATTTCTTTATAGGTTATTTGGGTTTCGCTAAAGAGTAAACTAATATTCATTATATAGAGGGAAAATAATGGATGAGTAAAACTTCGGAGACAATTTCTTAGTTATCATATTAATTTTAGACTTTTTTTTGTTTTTAACCCACACTAACAATTTTTTTTATCTGGGATACTTTTTTTTCAATGAAACATTCATTAGACTTCCTTTACCGAGCTGTAAATTTTATCAAACAACTTTTATTGCAAAATAATATTAGTAATAAACTTTTTTTAAATAGTAATACGTTTTCCCAATTTATTTTAAGTCGGTCAGGCAGTAAGTTAACGAGGCCTAATGCTGGGCATTGATATACATTTGATCTTAATAAACCCTTTTTTCCCCACAAATTAAGGGCTTTTTTCTTAACTCCCAATCTTTAATGCTTTGAGCCTCTTTGATATAATAGAGAAGATATGAATGGAAGAAAATATGGCTGAATTAAGTATTTACAAATAGATTAGAGAACGATTAATTATACAAAGAGGGAAAAGAAATATCCAGAAAGTCATTAGAGATTTCTAATAGATTATTTATCCAAAGTGGAGAACAATATTAACTATAAAATGAAGGAAAAAACTGGTAAAAGAAATTATCTAAGGAGAGATTAGAGATACTCGTAGATTAGCTCATTGAAAAGAAGGGTGATCCAATGATTTTACAGTAAGATGAGGTACAAGCATGCGTTTAAAGAAGACATCTCTCACGTTTCTGATAAACCATCGGCAGCGCTAAAAGCTAAAGAAAAAAATTGGACCAACATTATTCTAAAAGCTTTATCCTCATGTTTTCGAATATAATTTCTGTAAACCTTCCAACTATTGCTTATAAATCTCTTACTGATCGATAAGATTTTTAAAAAAAGGCTTTTGATAATAATTGAAATTCTAAGATAGTTATGAATCTTTGTTTAAGCGATAATACTACTACGGTGCTACCTTAATTGAGTTCTATTTACGCGTCACGGTTTTCTTTTGTCTCTTCAATCAATGTCAAAAGCTGCTATCTCAAAATTTCGGAGAATGATTGAAGGTTTCTCTCTTTTGCAACCGTTGCCATGGAGTTGCACCTAAACTCCATGCATTTCATCCACAATTACCCTGTAGTAGTTGTTGTAGTTTTCACAAATACAGTGAACAGTTTTCAGGTCGGCCAAAAATTTTTACTTACCAAATATCTGATTTCCAACTAATGGTTTCACCTATATGTTAAAGTTGGTATGAGTTAATTATTAGATAAATAACATTCGAAAAACTGAAATTTTTTGTAGCAAATGTTAGTAACGTTTATTTAACTTGAATTATTGAATTTATATTCCATGAAGTTGAATACTATTATACGCATCTCTCAATTCAAATAGCTTTTGACGAAATTCATAATCACATTTTCAACATTTAAACCAAAGAATGAAAATTATTTTCTATTCGGTACATTTCTCTTTACATTGATGCGGTAGTGTAATATACTATGTCTAACACTAACGAGTTAATGAATATTTTTCTAAATAACTTTTTCTAAATATTTTCTAAGTGTGGCAATAGTGGTACTAGAATTATGTATAAAATGGTTCACTTAGAGAAATACCAAGACGTCTGTTATATGAATAGTGCAACCATTAAAGTGTTAACAAAATATTTTTTTCAATAGTAATGAATGTATTTGAAAAAAGGTAATTTTGTTTTTATTTCAGAATTGTTTTAATGTAGTTAGTATCAATTGAATATTGATCAATTCCCAATGTAAACCTTTGACATACATATTTTTTTTTAATTTTACAGAAAAATAATTTTTTAATTATGTAAAACTATTCAAAATAAGTATATTTACTTGTAAAAATATAAAAGTACGCCTTCTACGATTAAATACTTTTATTTCTTAAATCTCTAAACAAATCTTATTTCTACGTTATAATTTTCATCAACTGTTACTTTTACTGCATGACGGTTAAAGTTAAGATTTAAAAACGTGCACTCCTTTTCTTGTGAATTTCATGAAATAATTGCTATTATTTAAATCGACACATTTCAAAATTGTATAGAGTTTTGGAAGCAAAGATGCCATCTAATCAGAGAATAAACATATTCTAAGAGAGCATTACTAATAAAACTTTATTTCAAAAGCTTTTCGGTTAAAATTATTAGAATTTTACAAACAAACACCGATTTTATTGTTATTAACAGACTTTATATTGTTATGAAATAACATATAACTTTTTTTATGTTGTTCTACAAATGCAAATGAACTTCAATATAAAATTTAAATCTAATTCACAGCTACTAATTCACAGCTTATTTAAAAACCTAAACGCCATGGAGACTTAGAACAATATCGTTATTTTTAATTTAAACATTAATTTCTACAGAGCAAAATTTCTACAACATGATTTGAACAAAAACTGAGCAATAAATTTCTATTATTTTTTTCTTTTCTAAAAAATACGTATTTTGATGCATATTCAGTCATCTTTTTTCGTTCATTCCCTGCTTGTTTTAAACTAACTTCTGAATTAGTTTCCGCATTCTACAAATTTTTCATTTTTTTTAATCTTTTCAAATTCAATACTCTGTCGATTAATATTTCTAAAAGTTTTTTTTTTCACTTCAATTAGCATGCCTTTCAGCCAGATACTATACAAGTTAAAATGACCTGCCTAAAATCTAGAAAATTACACATTTTTACAAAATGTACATTTTTACATAGAAGGAGGAAGAAAGCCTTTGATGTTCGGAACGCATTTCAAAATGAATTCAATGGGCGAGAATCGTTGTTCATTCGTGTGACATTAGCAGACTTGAGTTTAATTTTGGAGAACAAATAGAGAATCCTAACCACATGATCGAACATGAAAGAAAAGGCGACGACATCCCACTTTAAATCAAAAAAGGCTTTGTCTCGTTAGAAATTTAATGTCTTTCAATGTGCTTAGTTTGACAATCAGAACGAAGCAGACGACTCTCCTTCAAGTAGAGAGTTAGACTCGTAATGAAAACCACTGGTTTTTATGAAGGTGTTGGTATTTTATTATCTAGTTAAGATTTAACAAATAACCTGCGGACCCCTTAAAAAATCGGCAGAATAAGGAAAATATGCCATCCTAACTTAGAATAGGGAGCAAAGGAGCAAAATGATAATAAAGAAAACACCCAGAGGGAAGATGAAATGCATTCTGCTGCTTCCATCTCCCCTCCCCCTATTCCTGCCGAAAGAAAAAAGAAAGTTTACATTAATTAATATCAAAAAAATTTTCCATCTATGTTGCGTTTTTATGTGAAAAAAGGGGTTTAGAAAAACGTTATTAAACACAGAAAATTTGGGATCATTTTTTGATTACTCGCAATTTATTATATAAATCTAGTACGTTGAATACCGTAAGTTTTTGGGGTTTACTTGAGGTGCCACAATGAGACTTTTTTTAATAATTACTACCTATGTTGTTGAAATATTGTCTGCAATGAATATGTTAAGATGTATAATCCGATTTAAAAGAATTTATTTGAAAGAGACAACCGGTATTTCCTACGGTACTAAAGATGCGTGCTGTATATAGCGTTATCACTTTTTTCAAGTTAAATGCCGGTATCTGGTGATTCCCACAGAACTTAATATTTAATAAAAGATCATTATAATCAAATTGCGGTTTGCGTTTCTCAAAGTAAAAGTATACTAAGAAAACAAAACAAGAATTTTAAAAAATCGGGACGGACAAAAGAAGGGCAAGGAAATTGCAAAATGTGTTTTAAAACATCTGAATAGGACAAATATAAAAACAATCGTGTGTTAGATAATTGTGTCATATTGTAAAGGCTGTTTTAGTTCTCCTTTCTTCGATTAAGAGCTTTCATACGATATATCGCTACGTTCAAGAACAATAAGCCTATATTTTATGTAAAACTATAACTATTTTTTTGTTTTAAACTGCATTTGTATCTTTATAGTAAAAGTATTGAAATTTGCTCAATTTCTAGAAATGTAGGCGCGCCGGTCATCGGTGACTTGGTGGTGCCGGGCACAGTGTCATCAGATGTACTGGAACCGATTATCGATAACACCACGGCCACTGAACGTGGGAAAGAATAATTCACTTTTTCAAGATATTGGATCCTAACGTGGTCGTAATTTTAACATAGCCCTATATATTCGATGTGAAATACTTTAACTAGAATTGTTTGTTCTGGTGGTTCTAGTTAAATATCGTCTGGTTACAACGTTGAATAAACATAGTGGTTCAGTTAAATCTATTCAATATATTCAAATTTACCCTATGATGAACTGTCACACATTTTACAATACATTAAATAAGTTATAACATATTTGATGCAAAATCTGACAGAGATTTATATCGAAGATTTAAATTCAATCATTAATTTTCAAAGTACCATTTTTTTCAGTTTTAAGTCCAATCAGTATTTCAAGGTACAGAGCCTTATATGATAATAAAATAAATTTTCAACCGTTTCTGATGAAATTCAATCTTACATATAACCAGAAATGTATTGAATTTTACAATTTCAATTTTACGCTAAAATGGAATCTAAAAGGTGCAAAATAATACAGAAGACTTTCTGCAAAGTATTTCCCACATTTCTGTTCAATTTATTAACGTAAGTAGCACCTACAAAATGCCATTCCATGAATGAACGAAATCCATTTCCGATGCTTAATGGACGAACGCAACAGGCCGGTCTCTGGAAGACAACAAGTTTAGTCAACTTCATTACTCGCGAGCAAGATCTTCATCGAGACGATGATAGGAGAAGAGAGGTTAATGGTAGTTCAATCAAAGAATTTGTAGCAAATTTTTTCATTCCATTTAGCTACAGTCATTGGCAACATAGATTAAGAAGTCAGAAATGAAGCGAAGAGAGGCTCTCTGAGTCAACCTTTGATACCCACTTTTTTCGGCATCGAATAGGGAGTTAATCTTCATTACGAAAGCGCCTCCAATCACTCTATCCTTTTAACAGCTTACGATTTCGAACTCAAACCAAGTCATTTCCGCGCGGAAAAGTTATTAAAAAGTGCGATGCGAGTTCTGAGTAATTTGCTTGGCGCGCGAACATTCCCAATAATCTCAGAACTCACTGTGCCCGCTGAAAAAAAGGGGGCTCGACTCAGTTCATTCCAATGTCTGTTAAAAGTTCCGTTAATTTTACTAAAAGATTTTCCTAAATCGGGAAGCACTTTAGCCCGGATCATTCTTGAAAGGTTTGAAAGAGAGGTGAGAGGGTTTCTCTCTCTTTTTTTATCCTTTTCGTTTATTTATTTTTAGTGCGTCCCCTCTTTTTCATTATTTTATTATTTGCCTTCCTATTTCTGACTCGTTTTAGCTTGCATTAGCGCGTCCATTATGAAATGTTAAGGTACATTATGGTGTCAAATCACAGGCGAGATCAGGGCTTCTCGAGAATTTTCCTCGCTTGGGGGTTGAAAGGTTCGAAAGGCCCTTTTGAAATTCCGACGGGAGTTTTTAATAGCCTCAATGACAATCAGACATTGAAGAAAGAAGAATGGGCTGTACTGTCAGATTGCAATTTAAATTTCAAGAATTGAATTTCTAGCATTAAAGTTTGCATTTGATTTCGTGTTTTAAAGAAGTGTTTGGAAACGACGTCTGGTTCACAGATTTTTGCTTGTAGTTTCTCTCAAATGATGATACAGCAGGATAATAATAACATCAGAATACTTATAGTAAAAACTGGGTAAACCTTTCTTTAAATTTAAGAGAATACAAATAAACTAAACTGAATAGCATAACTAAACCAAATAGCCTTTAAATTTAAGCAGAATGCTTCTTAAATTTTCGTAACAAAATTTTTGGTAATTCTTCTTCCATTTCTAATTACGCACATGCTCATAAATAAAGATAATACAATTTCAGTAAAAGAACTAGTCAGAATCAAAACTAATGCGACATATTTGTAAAGCCTATTTATTAAACAAAAGGTAAAGAGAAAATAACTTGCAATAAGTTTGATATCATTAGTTAAAATAGTGATCTTTTTCTCCCTAACGAAAATTACAAAAAAAAACTATTTATAAAAACCAGTTTTACATGGTGGGTATGATGGTTACCAATTAGTATGTCTTCCAGACGATGCAACACAGTCCGTACCACGCCTAGGTGTGCTGATTTTGAAATTATCGATCTGATTTTTGAGAATACTTCACCACTCCTCAAGTAATGCTCTCCGAAATCCGGTAGACATGTAGGAGGTGCTAGACGGACTGCACCTCGTCGGTCAGACATGTCCCACACATACTCTAACGGATTTAGTCCGGTGAGAACGCTGGCCAGTCCATACGGTTTATATCTTCCGGACGAAGAAGTTTGTTTACGATGTTTGCATGGTGTGGACGGGCGTTATCATCCATAAACGCGAATTCTGTTCCCATTGCGCCCCAAAACAAACGTAACAAACGTGTTGTTCCAGAATGACGTCCCGGTAGATTTGGCATGAACTTGAACAAGCTGGTCATTTCTGGATGCCAGGAAAGTTCCTTCCTAAACGAGCAATCAAGCACCACCACAACGGTGTCGTTCCATGATGTTTTCTTGGTGGTAACGGATACATGGCGCTCTCCATATGAAAGTCCGGTGAGAATCAGACTGCAAGCTGAACCCGGAATTGTCGGGAAAACATCAAACAAGCGTCTGTACACGGTCTGCCTTAAAACTGTCGTACCATTTGCTGAAGAGAGCTACCGAGACAGGTTTGATGCTGTAATCTGTCTGTATCATTTGACAGTAACTGCCAAACACCTGCCGTCATTCAGCGTTGTAACTCGGGGGGGGGGCGATATTTGCTGCAACGTCTACTTGCATTACCATCATGTTGGAATCGTTGCCAAAGCCTCGAGATGATACTCAGGGCGTTTCCAAATTCCTCGAATAATTCCAGCTAGGTGCGTCTACACTAAAGACGGCCGATAATTCTACCACGTATAAAATCATCCAAATGTGTCCTCTATGTCACGATTATGCGGTTATTGCACTGAAAGGCTTATAAAGCGTTGAAAACAACTTTATTTCTTTGTCTGTATTCCTTTTACAAGACTCTCTTACACTCTCATTATTGTGACGTACTATCCGTGTCATAGTGTAGTTTCCTGCGATCTGCTTATGGATTTTAAAGATGCGTGTAGTCATTTTACGGGTGATATAAGTATTTTAGAGTTCAATTTCTGCATGACTCTGAATTATCCTTAATTGATGGGCATTAGTGTCAAAAAGCTGAAAACGGGTGGTCCAAACCAACATGAAGTAAATTTATGCTCAAGTGCTAGGTATAAAGTATAGCGTGCACATTTGTTTCTAAACAAAGTAAAATAACGGATGCCATGTTAATTTGACTTCATAACAGATGATATGGTAATAGTATGGCATTTTAAAATACTTAGGAAGTGGTTGGATATTAGGATGGTGACTAACAGTTATGCTGAACAGTCAAATAAATATTTATAACTTTTCGTAGTAAAGGGAAATTTCGCGAAAAGAGAAATTTATTACTTTATGTAAGTAATTTTTAGCATAATCGATTGAGAGTCATGTCAACGTAGTAAAGCTAAAATTAAACTTTATTACATGGCTGAATTTTTAGAGTCTTCATTAACTTGGAATCGTGCGTTTCAGGCTCTCTAATTTTTTTTGTCTCTTCAGTCGAAATTATCAAAAATTCTTGATAATATTTCATGGAAGTCTTTTAATATATCAAGGCTAAGACCTTGATTAATGCCGTCATTTCTGACAATCCCCGACAAATATCGTTCTGCCAGTTTTTTGAATGCGGAACGGTATACTTATGATTTTTAAAATTGCAAATTTCATTGTAGTATTTAAATAACTAATTTGAAAAAAAAACCTTACCTATAGAATTTAAATTGAATCGACAAAAGTAATTAGTATAGATGATGATCGTTTCAATATATGAAACTTTTGATATCAGTAGGCATGGCTTTGTATAGAATGCAATTTAAAACCAACTATCTAATAAATCGAGGAGGCTTAATGGTAAAAAATTTAATTAAAACAAATATTTAGTTAGAAGCTAAACGTTTAAACCATATATTAACATGTCAAAAAACTTAATTAAGTAGTATGATGCTAATAAATTCATATTAAGTCTGCAAAAGACAAATGAACTAAACAGTTAAAATGATATTTGTTTTAAATAAAGCTTAGTATATAAGACTTATGAAAGCCAAATCTATGATTATAAACTAATATATCTTATGCGACTCTAAATGGAATGGAAAGTTTCATGAAGATTTTCTTTCAAAAGGATAGAAGGCACCTGAAATAAGAATTCTCACATGCACAAAACGAGATATTGCAAGATATTCAATGCAAGACAAACAGAAGCGATAAAATTTATTAATGTATGTATTATACTTTTTTTCAAAAATTCTTAGTTCCTACAAAGATTTAAAGTTTCAGACGTTCTAAATATCAAATTCATTTCAAATGATTCAAATGTTCTAAGATGATTATTTACATAACATTTATAAATGCCCATTATGAGAAATTCCATGTTTTCTTCAGATTTCATTGAAATACATTAAAATGCATAAAATGGAAATAGCTAATAAATTTACTATTTTTAAAGAAAAATATCAGTAATAGCATTAATATATCCTACAGCTTAATTTCAAGCAAGTTAAATTAATATATATATTAATAATCACATCGAATTTTCTTTCATGTTATAGAATAAGAAATCCTGTAGAATAAATAATTAAAATGTTAGAAAAATATTGATAAGATTTCATTTTAATAAAATGAAAGAATCTTTCAAAATAGAGAGATTTCCATGTAGTTGAATTCGTGATTATTGGCAACTTACTTTGAAATATAATATCAAAGCAAAATTTTTATTTATATTGAAGATTACTTTTTTATAAAGAATTAATATATAGGTATTAACCTTACATAATATTTTATGGACAATAAAACTGTTGGTGGACTGCAAATTTTGGTTAGTCAAAGCTACCTGTAAATGTCATTAACTTTAATTCAAATTATAGGTTTATTTTAATTCCGACATTAAAATTCTCTTTCGTAAATAAACATGGGATTATCGGCAAAATCTAAGTTTCCTTAATGGAGAACCGGCCGTAAATTAAGTTGCTAGTTCGTACGCCATCTTTAAAGTTCGAACTAAGATTCCAAGTAGCCGTGGCATAATTACAAAGCAGAAAGCGAGTCGATTCCGTCAACTCAATTAAGCTATGTATCTAATTAGTTGTTGAGCAGTTTTAAATAATATTGTAATAAGTAATAATACAATGTTTAAATGTCAATGTCAATGTTAAATGTTCCTCCTGTCAAAGTATTATAATGCTAAGGTCTTAGATTTAAAAAAAATCCCTGTGCATCTATGCATCCTGCATTCAGTATTAGCTGCTGGTTGAAATATGACAACCATAGCTGAAACATCAGAAAAAGTGAGGCAGTTGAAGAATCTTAAAAATACATGCCTGAAACGAATTTTAAAAAGAAAGAAGCTTTCTTAATACGCAGGAATGGTTATTTAAACAATACATGCTTCAATAGTTGATACACAAAAGCTAAACAAAACTTAAAAACACATCTGCTTACCTTTTTCCTTTTTCAAACAACACGCATCTACATTGAAACTTCCAAGGACTAAATAGGCCAATAGATATTTCAAACGGCCAATTTTTACTGTTAAAGTTTGAAAGTTCTTTTTAACAACGGGATTCTTTGAGATATCTAAAATGCTGTACTTGATATGGCCTATTCTATGGCTCCCAAAACTTATTCCTTCTATGAGCGAATCTCTAGCAGAATAGATTGTAACTGAATGGTAATGTAGACCTTCACTTTAGAGCAACAGATGCCTCAATTTATTATTCAGAACGTTGAATATGTTTGTTAACAAAGCACATAAGCATGACGAGCAAGTGAATGATTAGCTTCAAGAATTTCGAAGCACGATTTGATACGATATCGGTAATGAACCTAAAAACAAACTTGCCGAAGAAGAGGCCCAATGCTTACTTCGCTTCTTCTAATACATTTCCTACACACATTGCCATACACTTTAAGCTAATTTCGCTAAGACGTTTATCTTATTTTTATCTCTCCATCATCCCCCATTTTTTATGCGATACATCCCTATATATTTTTTTTGTTTGCTTTCTCTGCCCCCACCTGTCGCACTTGGGAACATCACGTGCCTAGGGCAGCTACAACGAATGCAAATTGGAACACGAATTTGATTCTCTGTGTTCCCCTTTTCCACTTTCTCCCGCTCCTCCAGTTCTTTTTCACGAGCGCAATCGTTCCAAAAACGAATTGTTCTTTCTGCTTTTTCGCTTCGTCTGGAAAGTGCCCTACATTTTCTTCGCTCCCACTCCTGGAATTTCTCCTCTTTTTCTTGTTCCTTGATTGTTTTCACTTGCGATGCTTCCATGCAGGCCGATTAGAAGGATGTTGTTTCGTCCGCCATCATTCGAAACTTTACGGGATATTGGAAGGTATATATAAAGGGAGTGATTCTTTTCTCCATTAACAGTAATATTTTTTTACTAGACAAATAGATTTTCCAAGTGTATTAAATGGACAGAATTATGCTATTCTGACGTTTACAAGTTCAAATGTAAAACAAACAAAAAATATACTTGCTTATCACCATTTTTTTAAAAAAATAATCAGATTATATCTTATTCATTTATATTTGTACCTCTTTATCTATCTGAATACCAAAAATTTTTCAGAAAAAGCTACTTATTCTGTAAAACGATAAGAGGAGGAGGGTGAAAATTATCGACAACTTAAAATTTCTATGTAGAGTGGGAATATTAGTGCTCTAATAGGTTATGGCATGGAATACCTCTCTGGGAGAACTATTAATAGAATAAGAATCTAACAAGTGTCTACCCTTTGGCTGCTCTAAACGCAGCGATATTTATAAATTGGCAGATGAATATACAATTTAACAAAGAATCGCCTCTTCCGGGTAGGTTTCTCTACTAATCTCATGTTTTTGCTCCAAACTCGAGTCATTCATAAGCAACCAGTCTTAGTAAATTAGAGATTAATTAAACTTCATCCACATCTACTATCTGGCGGCTACTTTGCCATTTTGATTAGCAAAGGCTGCGGAAATCCTCTTTTTATCCTAAATCCTTGGCTCATGTAAATGTCCGCATACTCTAGATTACGCGAAGATAGAGCAGTCAGCGTAAAACGACACTCTATTCAGTTTAAAAGATTTTATTTCAAACTATGAATCAATGAAATCTCAACTTATTTTGTTTAAAAAAGAAATATGAAAAAGATTAAAAAAACATTTTATCCCATTTTCTAAAAATAAATAAAATGAGGTTCTTAGTCCCTTCAATTACTTAGATATCTAATTACTTTTGTCATACGATAAAACATACCATCGCTTATGGAATGGCACTGAATGAACATAAAAGCAAAAAATTCTGATTTATTGATATGATGACAAACATTTCAGTTCCCGAACATAATGAAATCCTAATATTTTAATATTTTTCAAAATGCATTTATAGGAAAAATTTCTACTACGGATAACCCTCCCAGAAAAAAAATGGCACTTAACGAAACCCAGAAAAATATATATGCAGCATAAATGAAAATTTCTTTCTTTCAATTCCTATTAAAGATATAAATTTAAAGAAGTAATTAATTTACATAATTAAAAATATATTTATGATGGTAATATTAGATTCCTTTTTTTCAGATTTTGTTCCATGGAATATTTCTTCTTTAAATTTATAGGCATCTGATTCGAGATTTATATTATTTCTACAAATTTGTCAATCGTCAATCGCTTTATCGTCCAAATAAAGAGAGATATTCAGATTTTTTTTCTCATTCTCTGGCAAGCAATTAAAAGAAGTAATGAAATATCACGGTAAAATGCAAAAAAACTAATTAGAAACTTAATCGTCTTAAATTGATGTGTTTGATTCTTTCCCAGAATATATACAAATAACATACAAACGAATGAAGCATTTCATTTTTTTAAATTTAATTTCCATCGTTTAAAAATATAAAATACTTTCTAATATCATTATTAGACCTATTACATTTTTTATTTTAAAACGATTATTTCATAGTACAAAACTACTAAAAATTCTTCCACATTTCAAAGCAAAGATTTAAAACTCGCCAATTTCTTTCCATCAAAAATGTTTACTCAACATCAAAAATCTAACGATCATTTTTCGTCCCAATCAATTCTTACTTTCAAAGGCTATTCATCCTCATTCCGTGACAACATCAATCAATCATCATTTTTTTATTCATTATTTTCAAAAAGTTCACCCATTAAAACCAACACCAATCAATAATACGCCCATGTTACTCCAACGATCGCTCGCGAACCACAACACCTCTTGATCGCAAACACCGAGCACACACGCACGTCGAAAAGTAAAATGTACAAAAGCAACAGCAAAAAAAAATGACTTGTCATCTGTTTACAACCGATCTCAACCCACTGCGAAAATGATCGCAAACAAGCTCTGCTGGCTTGGGCTCTAACGCACTATCGGTAATCCATAATCGACACATTTTGCATAAATCACCCCTGCATCTCCCCCTTGCACTAGTACCTATCCACAGAGTTGTCCGTCTAGACCAACATATGCCGATTTCTCACGTAATTTTACAAAACATGCGCTGAACCCAATCAATGCTCCGACTGAGACCACCTGCTTAAAGGCCGGCAAGAGCATTTACAGCAACGTCCGGCCGGCAATGTTCAATTAGTAGGCGTTCTAATAGCTAATTAGGTACAGTTTAATGCCTCATCCGCAGCGTGAAAACAGCATTTATGGCTGGCTAGATACGGAAAGACGCTGTTGGAAGGGGGGGAGACATCTCAAGGGTCTCCGGCAGGATGGCTGGTAAAACGACTTCGGGATCGATTAGAGAACCAGTAGTACACGGTATGGTTTGTGGTGAGTTGTAGTCGCTCGCTTTGGTATAAAACTGTTTGCAGATGAAGACTTGCGGCCTAGATAATATCTGGAGAATTGTCTCAAAAAGATTTTGTTGGTATTTTGGACAGGGGGCTTCAAATTGCTTCAGATAATTTAACGAATTAAACAAGTGAATTGAGCTCAACTGTGCTAAAATATTTTATTTGAAAATATTTCATTCGTCTGTTACACTATGTATTTTACTAATTTGAAATTTATTTGAATTGTTATCCTTCAAACTCAGTTTATTTATTTTCTTTTTTTACCTAAATTAATGGGATGACTTTCTTAATCATTGTATATTGTTATTTAATTGATTACTAGGTCTCCTGTCAATCTAGATTAATAAAAAAATTGATATAATAGTTAACAAACTGTTCATCAAGATGAATTTTAGGTATGAAAAATTTATATATATTATGTCTTTTGGCATAGTAAAATATTATAAAAATAAATTATGTGAAAAAATTCAAAGTTCCCATTTCAGTATCGTGTTATAGAATGCCAATACAGATCAAATCCTAATCTTTTGACAATATTAGAAAGTTTGAGGTTGAACAAAAGTTAATTTTATTTCATTTTAGATGTAGATGGGGATTTTTTTGATCAAAAAACTTCTGATGTTAATTTATATTTCAAATGGCTACATTTTAATAATTTGAAAAAAGGAGTAACTTCTTTAATTTAATTAGGCAGAAATTTTATACCTCTGTATCAATGTATCTAAACTAAAATTTTGAGAAAATTTATGCAAACAATAAATTGAAATTTTTTAAGAAATTAAATAAGTTCATTTAAATTCAATGCTGTTATTGCGAGTTTTATCGCCTAAAAATGGTCTATTCGTCAGAATAAACCAAATGGTCCGACAAAGATAATTTAGTTCATGACAAGAATAACTGGATTTTCAGAATTCATCCACTTTTCTTTAAATGATACAGGTTAAGAAAAATAACTAAATTGAATGAGTTGGAGCATAATCCGCATTATTTTTTTTGAATAAATCATCCGCTACTTTTCTTAAATATAACTTGTCAAAGCTTCCCTTGAGACGATTCTGCTAGGCAGCCAATATTGAGCATTCTTAATAAGAACGCATTTCTTATGCAAACCATTTTTTGTACGCTCGCAACCATCAGTTCATACCAGATAGATAAGTCAAGAATCAAAAAGAATCAGAAAATTTTCCACACACAAAAAAAAAGACGAAATCAAAAGGAGAGACGGCAAAAAACAAGAAGAAGGAAACGTCACTAAGACAATGTAATCTTCATTCCTTGCTCTAACAAGAAACCATGGCAGTGTTCCGCGTCTCTTTAATTCCCCCTAAAGAAAAGTAAGAGTAAGAAAAAAAGAAGTAATAACAAAAACAAAAAAAGATGTTTCTTAGTGAGGTTGTCATTCGTATTTCCGAAGACTTGAGGGGATTAAAAAGAGGGAGTGAAAAAACTTCATCTCTCTCCCCCTCACCATGGCCACCCTGGTCTCCAACTCAAAACAAAAATCGATTGCTGCCGGTTAATCCACGCGCTCTCCAGTCATCCTGAACTGAGAGATGGATGCTTTTCCGAAGCTTTCCATGCGAACAGTCCCCAGCTTTTAATTTTTAATTTATTTGCAAATTTTGAGTTTGTCATGGAATTTGTTGTGTATATTTCTTCTTATTATTTTTTCCTTGTCCTTTCATTCCTTTACATCTTCCTTTCTTTCTTTATCTCAGCTTCGGGAAGTCATCTAGTGTCTCGAAGGACGCTGGGAGATAGTGTCTTGCTAATACAGCCGAAGTCATCGCCATGTGTTTTCCGTGAATTTTCAAAGATTGAGAATAAATTAGGTTTCTCCTTGATGAAATGCTGGCGAGGGCAAAAACTGGATGTTGTTTGAAAGATAATTGCTTTTTTTCCTTCTGCAAAATCTACCCGATTTCTTTTTCTTTCAGGAGCTTAAAAATATTTATCCTTTATTCCTCAGTTCGTAGACAGTCAGATGCTTTTACATTTTAACCAGAGGTTTATACTTCGATTGCTTTAATTGGTGCCGTTTCCATTCGTCACATACATGTAGCGTTTTGCAGTAGAAATTGCCAAAGTTACTGATGCGTTAAGAGGTGGTGATCACGGAATCCTATTTCTCATTTTTAAAAGAGGCGACTTATTATTACTTTGATTTCAGATGAATCTTAATGTGAATTTTTCTTTAAATGGCAAGTCTCCCATTTAATTTTGAATAAATTAAGTTTTTAGATATATAATTCAGAAATACATAATGTGCAAATTTGAAGTTTTAATACTTTTGAATAACTTTGTAAAATAATCTTCAAAATATGAATAATTATCGCATAGCAGATATTTTAAAAACAAATGATATATAATCTTAAAAGGAATATTCTAACAACAAAAAATGAATTTAAAAATACTGTGGAAAAAATTATTCTTAAAAAAATCTAAAAATTCAGCTATAAAAAGCAATTAAGAATTGGGTAATAAACTTGATAACATTATTGTCAGACTACCTGTATCACTTAATATAACTGACTACGTTAGAAAGTCGATGTTTTGCGAAAATATATATAAAAAAACATTATGTTTAAAATTTTTAGTTTCTGAATAATCCACTTAATTAACCCCCATGAATTTTGTTTATAATTCTCTTTTTTTATGTATTCTTTTATTGCGGATCTTTAAATGTTATTCCTTAAAATTCTAATCTTTAGAGGAATTTTCTTACAAAAATCCTTATAATTTAAAATTTAACATACAATTTTCGATATCATAACTTTTCAATGTATGTTTTCTGGAGTTCTTAAACTACGGAATAAGTAATCTTTTCATTTAGAAACATTACACAGTTGCTTTAAGGCTTCACAATTGGAAAAATGAAAATTTCAAATATCTTATCAGTCAAATCTAATGTTTAAAGAATCGATAGAAATACAGCTTACTTTTTAGTTCAGGAACTAGGCAACAGATTTCTTAATCTTTAGCAAAATTTTAAGTAAATCAATTGACAAACCTAAAAAACTATAAGAATTTTATGAAACAAGAATAGACTTTTGTTACTCAACTGCTTATATTTTGGTTTCATACAAGTTTCTTTCAATTTTTCCTGCTCAAAAATTCAAAAATATAGCTGTTTTAGATTTTTTTTCAAAATATCAATTCGAAACACGGTCATATACCTTAAATAACAGATTTTTTATTATAAAAACATCTCAATAAAGTGCATGTCTCAGTTGAAAGAGCTCAAAGAGAATAAGATTGTATTCCAAAAATAATAATAATAATTAAATCTAAAATAGTAACAGAAAAAGACAATAAATCAATAACCATATTCCAGAAACAATTAAATATTTCACATTTCTCTTTAAACTAATGTGATGTGTAAAGTGAAATTTTAAGGAAATGTTTTATCTTATAAAATTAATTGTAAAAATCGCATCTGTTGTTTTATGTAAGAAATTGATTCAAAAAATATTGATTCAAATTATCAAACTGCCATTAAAAACGCAGAAAATCAGATAAAATATATTATGCATTTACCGATGTAATTATAGAGCACTTACGGATTTCAAAATAAATGCAACCTTAAAATTGATATAAAAATTATTAGGTACAAGAGGGAAGTATATCAATTTCACCGAAATAATAAGCATGTATTCTGTACTATATTGGCTGTTTAATAAGAATTACTATAATCTAACAAAAAAATTACCTGCTTTAATTACCTATACAACTGTATTTATTTTCCAAATTTTTATTGTTTTTCTCACAGTATTATCCATAAAGTACAGTGCAATTATTTTACTTTTTTTTTCTGTCTTCAAACAAATGCTGAAAAAAAATTCAAAATAGTCTTTCTAGCTTCTATTTCTATCGTGGATAGCATATTTCTTCATTTTTTTTAAAGAAAAAATCAATTAGTGCTAAATTAGGACTATAAAGAGAAAATGGAATAAATGCTATGCTGATTTTTAAAAGATAGTTTTGGGCACTCTAGGAATTTGCAAAGTACAAAAACTTTTCCCATGCAGCTTTTCTGGCAACGAGGGGTGATAGAAGAAATAAAAAGTTCAGTCTTTCTGACAGATCTCTTAATGTAATTCGATCATTTTCCCTAATTATGACAGCAGCTGTGATTTATACCTATTTTTATTAAAGAAATTCACAAGATCGTCGGGTTCATATTGATCTCATATTGATTATATTCTCTCTTATATATTTTAAATGCCTAATTGTAACGCCTACGGAAGGATACAGTCTGAATAAGATTCTTGTACGAGGTTTAGACTGATAATTTTAGGCAAAAACAAATTTCAATGTAATTCGTGTGCTGCATCCTGTTTGACATAGACGGAAGTTGAACGGCACATATTTGGACAGCTGTCAAAGTCATATCAGTGACACAGTAATCAAGAAATTATTTTGTCTACACTTATGTATATACACAAGTAATGTTGACTTGATGTTTCTTGGTTATTTTTTTAAAATCCTCCTTAAAAAGGATGCTCGTATTTTTTTTAAAATAAACATTGCTAGTTTAGCATGATCAGTTTCTATCCGAAAACTTGTCCTAGAGAAGAATGACCTCTCTTATTTTATGTTCGACTTCACAATATGATTATGATTATGCCTTTTTCATTTCGGCTTATCTGCAAATGCCCCTGCATTATTGTCCTATTTGTTCCTGCATTTAGCGCATAATATTTCTAGGGGAATGAGTTTTCAGTATTTTAAGGTTTGGAAAAAAGAAACTTGAAATCACAAGGATTATAAATGGTTTATATTTTTCATTTTATTTCTACTGATGAAATAATTTACGTAGCAGAGACCCTTTTAATCGCCAGCTACCTTTTGCAAGTGAAAAACATGAATTTTTTACGTCACGTAGTATTTAATAATTCAAGTTCAAGAGAAAGAAATTTAAAAACTCAAGAGAGAATTAATTTGCTACCAAAATGTAAGTACTTTTAAACAATGAATGGCACTACAGAAGAAAATGTCTTCGAAGTCTTCTTCCCAGAACAAAATTTAGAATATTGGCAGATGGAAGAAATATGTTTATTCATTTGATGAGAAGTGCATTATAAGGAAAAATTACCCCTGAATAATTTCTTAAAATAATCCAATCTGTCGTCATTGCAATTCTAGGATTTTGCATTTCCTCCAATTATTTATTTCAAAATTTAAATTTAGGGCTTTGAAGCTTTCAAACTACTTTGATGAATTTCTTTGTGATCTAATATATTTCCACTACTTTTTTTTCATTTCACATATTTGAAATCAGTAACTTGAGTTATAAGAACTGGGTTTAATTCTTACTAAAATCTTCTTCAGATATGAGTCTCTTTGGACACAAGTGAGATCTCAATTAACTTTTTTAAAAAAACAATTGGAATCTTAAATATATCTTTATCTTCAAAAACCTTCGAACTTTTCTCTTATCGAATTGCAGAAATGACGGCGGAGGGGGGCGGGGGTAGAGAGGTATAAACGAAAAGGAAAAACTTCCCCTATTAAGTTCTCGAAAATTTCCTTGGAAAAAGTTTATGCGACGAAATGAAGAAGAAACGATGAAAACTCACCAATTACCATCTCCGTCTTATCCTCCCACCAACAAATTGACCCCATTACAGTCAAAGATGTAAAAGGCAAAATACACTTCTTCCCCCATCCCTTCTCAATTGCAACTGCGGAGGAAGAAGCCGGAAGAGAAGAAATCGTAGCACTGCGAGAGGAAGAGGCAAAAAAGGAGAAGGATTTCTGAAACACACGGAGCATTTATTTTGCGGGTCATGAGGAGAGGAGGATCGTTTCCAATGATGTCTCCCGTGAGAGGAGCAGAGGAGGAGAGCGAGAGGGAAGAAGGAGTAATAAAATATGAATGACGGGAAATGAGGAGCCTTGATGGAAGCGGACCAATTACCAACTGGGGTCTTTCGGAGTCAACATGTGCAGCAGGCAGAGGGTTTCATCTCCAAGGAGGGAGGGGTACGGCCTCTTGGGAAAATTAAGACACCTGTTAATTCCGGCTATTATTGGTGAGGTCCCTGAGGATTCCAGAATGACCCTTGGTGGTGAGGAAAGGGGGATAATGGGATTACAGGTGGGGTAGGAAGAAAGAATCCCAAATTGATTCGATTCCTTTTGCTGTGGTCGAGAGAGTAGGCAACTTGATTCTGATTATATTCCCTGCTTCCCCAGCAAAGCAGTGGGCTAGTAAAAAATGCAAGAGTGATGATGGGTTTCTTTAATTTTTTCCCCTTTTTGTAATTGATAGGGACGAAATCTTTCTCTGGAAAGGAAAGTTTGAGTCTTAATTCGTTGTTTATAAGAAGAAAAAGGACAATTGATAAAGATTTGTACAATAACTGTAATTTCTACTTTTCCTTCTTTTAATTTCCATAAGTTTCTCTTGCGCTGTTATCAATGTGAACAATCAGGGTTAATTAAAACAACTAATTGTAACAAAATTATTTCACTTTTTTGCACTATTTTTTGTGGTGTATCTTTTAGTGTAAAATAATTTTCTTCCTTCATCCATATACCTATATCGGTACATCCTAATGGAGATCGAATCACTTTTAAAACCAGTTTATTTTAAAAGAAATATGTTCGTATGCCGCTGTTTCTCAGGCGAGTTTTGATTCGACAGAAGTCTTTATAATAGAGAAGATATTCTTTTTAGACGACCAAACCTTAATTTTTTTAAGACCTATTATCAGAAAAGGTCTGAAAGAATCACTTTTGAAATGAATATGACGAATCACTCTCAAGCTCACATATTTTAACTCCTTCTTTCAAAAATTATATTTCAAAAATTATAAGATTTTCTTCATAATTTTATAAGCAGTAGGCAATAATAAATAACCTCCCTTTTCAATTATAAATTATTATTTAATTTTAATTTCAACAAAAATTTCAGCATACTATAATTTAGTGGTTAAATTAAAGGTTCTTAACATGAAAAAAACGCGTGAAAATTGTTGTTCCAAAAATCTTACAGTGATATTCTTAATATTTGATAGGAACTTATTTGCTAGATATATTAAACAGATTTTAAATGAGATGGCTCAGCTTTTAATAATTTTTTATTTAACAAAGAAAATCATTTAGAAATCTTAAAGAACTCAAAAAAATGTAAAAGAAATAATTTACAGACATTTATTTATTTGTTATGATAATGAAAATTTGAAAAATAGTGTATTATATTAAAAACTGTATTCAAATGTTGTAAGCTCAGAATTATAGATAATATAATTATAATAAACTTTTTACACATGAATTATAGATGAATCTATATTATTATAAGTGCATAATCAATGCTATAAAGCTTCATCCTAAGCAACTGTGACACCAACAAATGTTCATACAAAAATGAGCACTTAACTACAACGAATAACTCGAAATTAAATATCCTAATTTATAGAATTTCAAAAAGAGAAGAAATTAGCGATCTAAAAATAAAATGTATTTATCAAGATAATGCAAAAAGTTTTCTAAAGATGAACGATATGCGCGCAAACCTTTTTTAATAGTATTATTAAAGAATTTAATTGAAACATTGTCAATATTCATGTTTATGGCGTTTTTTAAACTGCAAATGTGCAACAGAAATGCCAATGCCATTTTAATTCAAGTATGCAAGCTCATACTTGAATTAGCAGCTTTTCTCTATTTCTACTCTTAAAGGAGATTCGGTGTTCTTATGATCTCTTTTACAATGTTGTGACACTGCACGTGTGTAATCTGGCCCTTGGGTTATTACATCCTATATCTCAAGTCATACACCCAACCAGCTTCAATAGAGGACATAGAATTATTTTACGAGCAAAAAATATTTAATAAAGTAAATGCTGCTTTCGTATGCATAAATTACCCAAATATTAAGATTTCAGCTCTGGCTTTAATAACAAAAATAGTAAGCCTTCATAATGAGCGGTGACCCTATTTCAAAAAATTTATTTAATGATTCGCATCCACTCATCATCCCTTTTATCTCTTGCAATCTCTGCGGAGTATTGGAAGAAATTTAAAACTTCTTTTAAAATCAAAAACAATAGCTAAGGTGAGAAATCATTTATTAAAACTTTTTCCAGCAATTATTTACCTAAAAAGTGTCAAACTGATAACATTAAAAAATTACGTTTAAAAAATTCATCGTTGATTTGATTTATTTCTAAAAATTTATTTACACTAAGAGTAAAGGCAAAGGCAATATATATATATATAAACATTTTTCACTTAGTTGGTACATTTTGAAAAGTGTGATTAAACTATGTGTATTTAAAGAACTAATATGAAAGTTTTAAAAAATAAAAGGGATTTTTTTTTCCTTCTTCAACAACTTTACCCGAAAATTTTACCCTGGAGGGAAAGTCATCAGGAGTTATTATGCTTCCCAGGAGAAAATTTTAATTGTCTATTGTCACTGCATCGTAGAACCAGCTATGTATACAGAGATAAGGTGCAACTTTCAGTGTTATGTTTTTTCACAAAGGGAAGATTTTTTCCCCTCGGTGTGTTGAGGTTAGAAATTACATGCTTCATTACCGGTTCCGTGGTTTAAAGAGGGCTAAAGAGGGGGGAAACGTGTTCACCGAGAGGGGAAAAAACGAGAGAATAATGCCACTTCTTAAATGAGTTGCAAAAAAAGACGGCAAAAAGGTTCGACCACTTGATCCTGACATACAAAGAACTAGAGATTGTTTTAGGAGACAAAAATCAATCGTTAATTACTTTTTTCTTATATTAACACTGTTTCCAACGCGGTTTCTTTTCTTTCAAAGCATACGAGGATTACTGTTAGTAGTAAAAACAATTTAATAAAGAAAATTGCCACTGATCTTATTTTTAAAATTTATTTTTCTTTGCACAGACCAAAAGAAATACAGCGAAAAAATTTTATTGATGCTAAAATTGCTATGTTATCGGTTACAAAAAAAATGTAAAAAAAATTCATTTGATTCACTTATATTTATTTATTTATTACAAATAGTGCAATAATTTAACTTGATTTCTTCATCAATTGTTAAATATCCATTTCCATACGGGGAATTTTTTTCAGGTGGTTTTATTTACAGAGAAGCTTATTTTTGGAACTTTGCCTAGTTTTAAGTCTGTTTCAGAAAGAATAAAAAGATATGAAGTTATTATTAATACTACGTTATCGATTCCTATTATACCATCATTACTTCTTCAATTTTGGAGATTTATAATTGTACGACTCTGTAAACTGGAGGGTCATTTCTTCCAAGAAACTAAATGTTTATGCATTTCGGGTACATTGTGGGTCTATTATTTCTAATTTAAACATCTCCGAAGAACAAATAGCTAAGATGTTACCTTTTGGCGATGGGTGTCATTTACGAGGTCTTAGATCTCATGCTTCTTAAAAGTACGACGTCACTCCAACAAATCAAATTTCCCAGTAGCATTCAATCAGCCATACTAACATCTTTGGCAATATTTAAATATTCATTAATAACGAAAATTATTTTATATTTTTGAGGCCAAATAATCTTTTGTGTGTAACTGATTGTGTTTTCTTATCTTGTAAAATGTTTTCATCTTATTTTATTACATTTCGAGTAATTCGTTTGTGGATCTTTTTTCTTCTACCCGTTTTTTAAGGTCATTTGTTTACTTATGAATTTTTATAGATCATTCGAGCTAAATCTGATTTATAATAAAAGTTAGAGGATATGAAAAGAGTTTGTTTTATTATTAAATTGCAACATAAATTATTGTTACACCGTATGAGTATACAGAATAGCAATATTCTGCTAAATTTGTTTTGGTATAACAGTTACAGCGGAACGTGTTATAGCACCAGATCCACCAATAGCTTTACTTCCATATCGTCTGAGCGATTTTGCTTTTTTATAATTTACTACAATTATTGTTTCATCATTTATTTTTATCGTTTGATTTTTTTATACAATTTATCATTTAACATTATATATTTTCTTACTCTCTGAAAACAGTCACTGTTATTCTTTCCCATATCTACTATAATGTTCAGGTGCAGAATTATCTAAGCTTGTTTCAGGATTCACAAAAATGCTACTCTTTGTTTGCGGTAAACCTTCGGCATTTAGAGTCAAGTGGATGTATTTAATCGAAAGTATTCACTTAAAACCTATTTCTTGAAACAAGAATCCTAACCCCCAGAAGTGTTCGAGAAAACATCTTTGCGATGGAAGGTTCGTTCATTAAGATTTTCTTAATTAAAAACTGGCTGCATGAATACTTGATCACGACGGGCCGGACTGGCAAATGTCTCCTATTCCGCTCTATCAGAAGTAAAAATGCGTTGGGGAAAGTGTAGAACAGAGGAAGGGAGGGCAAAAACCGCGAATTCCCGCCATTAATTTATAATCGCGCCAAACGTGAAAATTGAGAATAGCGAAGAAAAGCGGCAAGAGAAGGAGGAATCATAAATAAAATAGCAGGCAACTTTTGCCGTTTTCTGTGCATCGATCGATCCGCCTTTAATGCAGGCCGGGCGAAATCCATCAGGATTTCATAAATAATAATTCCGGTGGAGAAAAGAGCTCCACACTACCTTCATATTAAAAATTCACTTCTCAAAGCACCAATGAGTATTAACGATGACGAATGATGGTGCGACAAATATTCGCGACTAATTGTCATTAATCGTAGTGAGTTTAAGTACTGCGAGCAAGATTTCGATTTTTCATTTGCTTGGAATGATTGATCCCGACTTATAGGCGGGGTCTGCATTCCAGTAAACTTTCATCGCAGCCCTAACTGCCTCGTCTTTTTTTTTAAGATGCCATCGCACTTTTTTTAGCTTTACTCTATCTTTCAGTGTGAACGACTCGAAGGTAATCTCCCGCAGCATTCTGATATTTCAGTTATTGATTTGGGGATTTTCTTTTTCTAGAGAGAATTATAAAGTTTTTTTTATATGAAAAGAAAGCTTAAAAATTTAGGAAGTACAGATATATTCTTTTTTCGGATGAAGAACTAACTCTAAAAATTTGTTTTGGTGAGGCATCTTTTAAACATTTGCTATATACTGATAGTTTTTACATGAAAACCATTTTTCAATATAATTTTAAACGATTTCATTTTAACGAAGTTTTGAGGAAACACTGCGATATATATTTGATGGGATTATCGCTGAATTAGATAAGAAATATTGAAGGAAATTTTTAGATTTCGAGAAATAATAGCTCAATGTTGAAATTAAAGTGTTCATAAAATTTCACAATTTTTGGATATAAACAAAAAACTTTAATCACTAACCAAGTCCTTCTCAAAAGAATAAAAAATAGAAGGAATAAACAACACCACTGCAAAATGACCTTCACAATTCACTAAAAGACCGTTCAAGCCTAAGGTTTGAATTCAAACAAAGTGGAGTTACAATGAGTGAATTGGTGAATAAAATTCACTGGCACATATTTCTTTAAAAGCTATAAAGAAGACACTGACATGCCCGAAGTCTTACCGTGTATTTGATTATTAAAATAAAAATAAAATCAAAAATTAGAATTTTTTTGGAATATCTTTACTTATAAAAAAGCACAATGTGTGTGTGTCTGTTGGCGATGTACAGGCCAGACCGTTCGACCTACAGCTACCAAATTTGGTATATGTATACCTTAGGTGCCGGGAATGTGCACCTTGGAGCCCTTTTTTGAATTTTTAATTAAAATTTTACTTAATTAAAAAATAAGACAAATTTTGACGTTTTTTCGCTATAACTTCCAAAAATATTACAGCACAAAATTGATTTTTGCATCCAGTTAAAGCTAAGAAAATTATCTTTTCAATGATACTAATGTTTTGACCTGTTAATTAAAACTCCATTTTTAATGAATTTTTAAACATTTAATTTAATCGTGTTTTTTTTCAACAATTTATTTCGCATAAAATAAAAATAAGAATTTATCTTCTCGAGGATCTCAAAAAAATCAGCTTTTAATAAAATGTTGCCATCATATTTCCAGAAGTTCTGATTTAAAAAAATTTAATTACTACCAAAAATAAAACAGAAAAATACAATTTTTATCACTTGATCATATGAAATGAAATAAATAGGAAATGTGATATTTTTTAAACCGTAAATGCAAGAGAAAATTTTTCTTGATCGTTTGCAATATCAAAATTAATTATTCAATTAAAGAATTAAAGTAAATAAAAATACAAAGTAAAAAATATATTACAAAAGTGCGACAGTTAAAACTGAAAAAGAATTTTTAGAAAAGCACCAAACGATAATCTTCTAAGAGCAAGATTAATTATTTAAAAACAAGAAAATTTAAACGAATTTGAAAATGACGTCATTTCAAAGAAACGACGAACAAAAAGCAATTGATAATCAGTAGTAGTAAAATATTTTTGCATTGTTCTGTTTTTTAATTTTTAAAACAATAAGACATGCTTTGAATTGTTACTTTTACTTATGTGAAGAAGATATTTTTTTCAAATCAAAGAATTTGCCTTCGTGATTATCTCTGCATTTTAATAATTCATGCGAAATAAAAACGCCTCAGCTTTCAACGAACCATACATAATATTAAAGCTATACTGATAAAAGTAGGTCAGCTATTTGAAAACGCATCTTCTTTCAAACAAGCATACGTAATAATCAGCAATGCAAAATTTGTAAAAGCAGGTAAAAAATACTTTTAACCCGCATATTTCGGAGACATCAAAACTTTCTAACCAAAGCAATATCATGTTTTCAAATGAGAAAAAATAAATCAACTATCGTTCCAAATTAAACGTGTAAAAATATTATTTTCGGCACGTGTCTGTATAAAATAAAATAAATATGAAATATGATATTTTTGGAAAATAAATGCATGGAAACGTTTTCTATGATATTTTACTATACATATATTACTAATCCAATTAAACAGTTTTATTTAAGGCAAATATGGCTTATCTACAAGGCATCTTCTGTAATCGGAGCCCAACATCTAATTTTTTAATTTTTTTGCTAGAGGCATAAATCTCTTAGCAATTGGTCTAAGTGAAATATATAATTAGTAGAATGAGGGAAAAATGCTGATGAATTAAATTTTTACATACATCATCTGCTCTGAGAATCATATTTAACAAAATATTCTAGAGACAATAAGTTCTTAAAATAAAAAAGTGGCACTCCAATCAACTAAATCAATCATCAAAGTTGATCGATCTATGAAAATTTAAACATAACTATTCAGTAAAAACTTACTATTTTAGATCACCTTATCAAGATATCAAAGAAGTTAATCAGAGTTACTCTAGAATAATTGGTCTAGATTATGAAAATAATGATTGTTCTAAACTTTCAATATTCAGAACTGAATAAATCAGCCAGATTTCGAGAAGATAGAAATGTTTATTTATTTATTTAGAAGTTGAAATATTAAGAATATTTTACAAATATGAATCTATAAGACCAAAGGAATTTAAACCATAATTTTTTATATATGCTTATAAACATAAAAAGAATGTTATTATTGAGAGCATTTATATACATTTAAAAATAAAATTAAAAACTGAAGATTTCAATTAACCCGTGAAATTTTTGCTGAATAATTCCTTGAGATCTTATAAATTATAATATATACATATATATATATAATGTTTCAATTTCTGTATTGAACATAAAACTTTAATGTCGGACTACTCTGCTTAGTTTTATTTAAAGACATGCTAGGATTGAGTAAAAATTTCTTTATATTAAGTGCACTTCCATCATTTCCAATCAATTTAAAACTGAATTTTACCTGCACTGATAGAAAAGCAGATAGAGATGCAGAGTTCAAAGATCAGGACTGCTTAAGGCCTACATAACGGTATAAGTGAATTACATGATTATCTAAATTTGAAGCTTAAAAATATTTTGCTGAAAAATTTATTATGAGACCAACTTTTATTAAAAAAAATTGATTTACCTTTTAGTCGGCATTAATATTGGCGAACCGACTGGTCACCAAAGGCGGCTGTTACTAAATAAAATCCACTCTCTATGTTATGCATATGTCTATTCTATGCTATAAATGTCACTTATTATGCTGCGCTGTGATGCCAAACCCTTTTCTTACTTCAGAGGATGCGAATATGCGAGAACTGAATTGGAATTTTGATGAAAGCAGTTAAAATCCAACTATCTCGAAACATCTTCGTGAGCACATATACATAGATCAGTACATGATTTACATGTATTAATTTTCTGCAAATAATCAACATAAAAGAGAATGCCACCGTGCAAATTGGGAAGAGCAGAATTTGACGTATTGCGTTTCAGCTTAAGGATGAATGGATTTTGTTTAGATCTACAATTATGAAACAGTAATTTTAGTTACTTTTTACCTCAAGTTCAGAAGACCTTTTGCTATTATTTGATCATTACCATGAATAAACGACAAGTTATCCTCCAAATAAAATTTGAAGAAATAAACGAAGTAATTTAATCCAAAAAAATCAATTCATTACTAGCTGTATGACTATGTTGTTACTTAGTGCACTAATACTAGCCCGCTTTCGAAGTCAGCGATTTAAATCTAGTTTGTGCAGCGCCTTCTGAGGGAAAGGCCCTTGAGAACCGTGCGGCAGAAGTTTGGCCACTAGCTCATGCGAATGTAACGCCCACTCACTCGTTTGCATAAATTCTTTTTACAGGAGGGCTGACATACCTCACAATCACAGTACAAGGGGAAGAAATATCATACCCGAAGCAAGGACGCTCCAATCAGAGGGAGGTGCTCTTCTCCCTAGGTTAGGACGCCGGCAACTGTATCATTATGATATTAGCAAATATAACACTGTCAGAGCATTTCTGAAGTGTACTGAAGACTTTTTTAGTGTACTAGATGATTGCTTCAATTACATAATTTTTTACTTTTAATTAATCGTTTTCAATATAAAATCAATTTAAAAACAATATTTAAAGAAATATTAAAAGAAACTTTTAGAAAAACTCTTAAAATGCTTTCTTATCAATTAAGTATATATTATATATGTGTGTTGTTATTACAAATGCCATTTGCCATGAACAAGCACGCTGATAGC
>JAOUZG010013036.1:627384-642135 GCA_026289955.1 Argiope argentata
TGTGTGAGAGAGAGAGAGAGAGAGAGAGAGAGAGAGAGAGAGAGAGAGAGAGAGAGTGAGAGTGAAATGTTATTTGACTATTTAATTCTCAAATTCTTTTTAAAGGAACTCTTTAATTCATTAATATACGTAATCTATATTACTTTCGCCAAAAGTTTGACCAGAAAATATTTTATTTTGCTCTCATACACCTAACGTAAAGTAATTGTTTTGAGAAAAAGCATCATATGATTCGGTTTAAATCTCCAAAAAGAATATGTATTCTAATCTTTGTTTATTATATAATTTTTGCAATGACTCGAACAACACATCGCAATCCAAGCTTTGGCCATGGGTAAACCATGTATAACCATCCTTTGGCCATGTATAAACATCTTATTTTTTATGCTTTATTTCTTTCTCCTCCACCATAAGACCGAAAACAATAGGGGATGGGGAAAATGGGCTACAAAAAGTAACCTCTATTTTTGGTCTGATATGTGTGTGCGCGCGGGTTCCTCCTCCCTCGTTACTCCACAGAATCAAATAGAAGGGGAGCAACACTTTTTTTATTTCAGAAACAGCAAAACGAAAATCGATTTTCAAAGTAGACAGGTTCGTTTGTGGGGAGGGAGTGAAGGGGACAGCGACATTTGATTGACTTCTCACCAGGTGCGCCCCAGCTCTGTGAAAAAGGACAACTCTTACACCCGGCGTGGACCTCACTTACAGCCCCAGTAATCTACATTTGATCTCCCTCCAATACACAGAAGGGTACCTCTCTCCTCCTTGTCTCTTTTCAGTTCTTTTCTTTATTTCATTGAACAGTTTCTTTTTCGGTTTGTTTAGCGAGCGTCCCCCCACACCTTTTTTCGTTAAGTTTGTTTTTCCCTCCACCGCGTAGTCCAGTAGGCAAAGACCTGATCAATGGCTAAATAGATGTAAATAGAGTAAAAATGGGGAGAGGAACGTGCATTTAGTAGGGGATGTTTAGTTTCAATTCTCGGGACCTTTTAGAGGGTATTAAGAGGTGAATACGAAAAAGGAAGGAGCTAAATATGTACAGTATATGACAAATATAAAGATTGCTGCCAGATAATTATTTTTATTTTTAAAAAATCAATGTGTTTTACAAAGCATATACTTTAAAAAAATATTTTTTGATATTTTTATTTTTCATTCTAAAAAAATTATGCCTCTCTACACAAATTTACATATGAATCGTTTATTGTAGTTTTTAGAGAAATTCGAAATACAGACAAATGTTTATTCTAAAACAAAGTGTCAAGAATTTTAAATTAAATGATTTCTGATAAAAAAAATGTTGGTCAGATACGATTTTGTAATTCATTTTTTTTCTTACGCTAACAATACTTGGAAACTGAGCTATATTATCGAAATACGTAATGGTTTTAAGAAACCTTAATTTAATTTAATATCAATTGTCCAATTATATTTCCATCTTCCTTAAATTGAAAATAGTGCGTTATCATTGCATTTTGTCAATATATTTTCCATCATGCATAGTTCACCTAATGGAAGATCAAATATCGCATTTCAAATTTCAACATTTTATCCTCTTTTTTGACTACATACTCGGAGGTCTTGACTGCAGCGTACCCGAGGTAAACTAGTGACTTCGCTTCAGGACCTGAGAATCAATTGCCCTTCCGTAGAATTCAATTGGAAACTGTTGCATATTTGAATTTCCCTGGCAATAAAATTCACATTTGTGCATTAATAATCAGTAATTCTTTACTAATGTGCACAATATACTTTTTCTTGAATCAGACTATTCAAGTTCAATCGACCTTTTAATGTCTCTGCTTCAAGCGTGACATTTCTTTAATCCCCTGCAGGAGAAGTGACTTCAGAATTGTATCCATAGAAAATGATTCAAGTTTTTAATAATTTTGATTACTTTACCAAGATTTAAGATTGAGTCGATTCAGTTACAGTAATGATAGTTATGTTATAATTGAAGAATAAGATTATCTGTATTGCATTTAATCATATTCAAATGCTTTAAATTAGGTGCAATCAAATTTGAATAAAGTTTTGAAAATATTAATCAGGTTTTGAAGACATTCAATAATTATTCCTATCATATTAAATTATTGTTTAAATTTAAAGTTTATGCTTATATGATTAAAATATCATTTAAACAAAGTTTATAAATTCGATTCAAGGTCATAATGAATTGTCAGAAAGTCTCTTTTTTGGGTAACTCTATCTTTACAATGTCTCTCATCTTGGTAGTTAGCATTAAAATTTAAACTTCTGCAGTTATTTAAATTTCTTGGAACAACAAACTGGTATTAAATAGTTTTTGAGAAATAAGTATGCCCAAAATTAAAACGAAACGTCCGTTCCTATCACTTTAAAACAATAGTTTTAAAAGGAAAAAAAAAAAAAACGGGAACTAAAATGTTCGAAGGCTATTAAATGAAGGACATTAAAAGAAGATTGCCTAAAAACACATGTTGGGATTAGACATTCAATCACAGCTCGAATTATATTTACAGATAAATCTAAAATGAGCGAGAGATGTTAAACCATTTAATCTCACCCACAAGCGTACGAGATAATGGGAACGATGAGAGCCAGGGAAAAAAAATAATCATCATCTCTTCTAAAAAAAGAAAATTAATGCAAAAAAGACCATGGAAGCAGTAAAAAACGCATTATTTCTAAGCTGCCTTATGAAGAAAAAAAAGGTCGGTGAAAAATAATTTTAAGAAGAAAGAACTCGTTAATTAATGCGACTTGGTGACGACTGAATTAATTTCATCATTCTTTTTTCATTCGGTTGTCTTGATGAAAAAACGCAAATCTGCTTTAATGCAGAGTTACATTGATCGGAAGCTAAAATGACCAGTGATTAATTTAGTCCCTGGATTCTGAGTTAAAGAATTTAAAGGTTTAGTTTCAGACAGACGGTAAAGGGATGTTCATTTGAACGCTGTTTTCATCAGCATTTAAAGATGATTAAATAGTTGGTATGAGTTAGATATTTTTAGTGGAAAATAATAATTTTTTTTCAGACATATTGGAACATAAAATTACCAAAAAAATATTAAAAGAATTTAAAAAATATAAAAACTTTATTATATTGTCTGTATGAAATCCTATTCAACATTTGAATTATCTTAATCATTAAATAAATTTTCCTGTTGAAGAAAAGAATAGTTAATTTATTTGTCTGATTAACGCTCTACTTTTAACAAGTGAATTGTCGTAATGTTTAAAGATTTGGTTATTCGCTGGCCATCTCCTTTAATATAATTTAAACAACAACAAAAATAATCTTTTTTGATAAGTTCCAATCTAATTTTACATTTTATAAATGAGAAAACACGGGTGCGCCCTGCATTTTAACAAATTTTCATTAATCTTTGGGCAGAAAGATGCCAAATTTGAGTCACATTCACAGGTATAAGATTGTAAATTTGTGGAAATAATTCTAAATGTATGTTATCTCCTTCAGTAGAGTAAATTTGCAATAATCTATATAATAAATATTACAGAAATAGTTTATGCGTTGAATATTGCTGTAAATCACTTTTACATGGAACGTTACAAATATTAATAACCATGTTTAGAAAACTTAGGAGATGAAATTCTATTCTATCTAAATTATTAATCATTTCAATTCATAAATTTACATTTATTAGATGGTATGTGAGAAAGTTTTGAGCAGACCATTTTCGCTTCTACTTTAAGCATATTGTTACGTTTTCACCGTAGCGGGTTCGGATTGAATGGACTTTATTTGAGGACAGCACAAACAAATTTATTTACAGCTATTTACAGGTATATGCAGGATGAGTTGAAAAAGTAAAACTTCAGAAAACACAATCCAGCAATAATCAGTCACTTACAGCGTAAATGCAAGTCTTACGCACAATAAACACAGACTGAAAAACGGCTATAGTATAGCACAGCAACAATAAATCGCAGCGAGCTCAATAACACAGCATTAACAGCAAACGCAAACACAGCTCACTAATAACAGCGAAAATCCGCTAGTCTAGCAAACCGCTTCTCTTTCTTGAGAGAGCTACTCTCAACGAATTCACTCCCTCCGGCTACTCGTCCTTATATAGCCGAAGAAGCGCGTGCACCGAATCTCATGAAAATTATCAAAACAACGCGCGCAATCCAGTGGCTACTAGACTATTCCTTTTGCCAAACCAATCAAGCTGGTGCGAGGCTCTTCGCCAAACGTCGCCGTCTTTGGCACATTTTCGTGCCGCTCGCTCGCTTGTAACAATATAAATGTTTCAATACTCATGGCTTTGCCCTAGACTTACATGGGGAAGAAAGTTTGTTGTTGTGTTGTGGCTTACGGCTTTTTAAAGCCCTCCTGACAATTATCTGTCAACTATTTGAGCTGAGTGAGTGTCTCTTTTCAGTAGTGCCAATTAGGATCAAAAGTACGACTTAGCTGTTTGATTGCGTTACATTTGTTTGCCCAATGACTTTTTAAAAGGGAGAACACATTCATGCACCTCACAAGTAAAACACAGAAGAGCAGCCATGCCTGAACCAGGACTCAAACCCCGTGATGCCCAGATCGCAGGAAATAGGCGCTACCTTAATGCCAAGACACCGACTGAGAAAATTTAGAAGAGACCACTTGCACTGTTTGTTTTTCTTTTTCGCGGTTGCATGTTCTTTGTGTCTCCTCTAAAGCTAAAAATGAAAAGGTGCGATTCTTTTCTTTTAAGTTTTGTAATAGAAATTCTTGTATTTCACATTTAATAGCAACATTTTTAATTTTTATTATGTCAGATGAAGAACAATATATTTTTGTGGTCACTTAATAAGGATTTTGAATTTCCGAAATCATAAGAATTCTATGTTATAATTCCTTCCATCAGCATGAACACATCGTATTCCTGAAGTAAGATGTAATGAAGATAACTTCTCAATAAAAGAGTTTTATATATTTATAAATCAGTGTCGCTTTTCTTTCAGATATCACAAATTCCTTCACTTCTCAAAATAATATAGAATATCCGGTCTCATTCTTTCTTTATGTGTAATCCTCATTAAAGATTTAGCAATAAAAACTAATTACTGATACTTTTAAAATAGCATTCTTATTTAAAATGATAGTTATTGTTTAATATTATACAGGAATGGGTCAATGATAATAATTCATAAACAAAATAGGAAACAACAGCAATACAATCTTTCTATTCACTACAAAGCCAGCAGCATTTGTTAGAAAGAGAGATTCATAAGGGTTATTTGAGAAACGATTTCTTTTCCAAATAAAGAACAGGAAAGAAAATATTATAATTACATATCCTGTACAGACTTAAGCAAACACCTAATGCATAAATCAGAAATTAAATGAAAAAATATTGATACAGTATCAACTATTTTCACATAAATAATCGTTACATTTCATAAGCGGAACCCCGTTATTTTTTTTAGCTTACTGTTATTAATTTTTTAACATTCGCTTTTGAATTAAACTTAATTTCAGTCTTAATATTTTCTTAGATTTATGTAATTTTAGTTTGCATTTCTTTATTCTTTAACAAATTTAAAGAAAATTTTAAAAAATTAAAGAAATACAAACCTAAATTCTAAAGAATTTAAATTATGGGAGCTTTTTGCGATTTATCCTTTATACACTTTTAGTCTTTTAAAAATATGTAAAGCACCTGGGACTCATTTTCATTTAAATTTTAAATATAACAACAAAAAATTGGTGAATAATGTTCAATAATAAAAATATCTTATTCTTCAAGGATTTGCTCAGTTTTGTTAGTTTTTATATTTAATGACTATCATATAATTGTAAGAAATTATTATTTATTATATTTACCATTGCATCAGCTGCAACAAAAAAATAAAAAACATGCAATATAAAAAATTAAGAAATTTTTGTAATTTTGTAATAATAATAAAAATCAAATAGCTCTTAGATATTTTTGGAAGGATATATCTAATTTTCATGGGATTTTATTGAAATATAATACATAGCTTTAGTGCTAATTATTATGTGTCACAATTCTACAATTAAAATATTTGTAAAAATTGTAATAAAATTTAAGATTCGATATCTTATTGTTGTTGAAAATACTAAATATATGGGTTTTTTAAAAATTTCTTTTCCTTTTTCACATAAGTTATATATTTTTTTATCTCATTTCATTGTTGTATAAAGTAACTCATATCACTTTTAAATTTGCTTTTCATCAATGGAAGAAGATTTACATATGACATAATGTTTAAGAATAATAATATATAAAAGTTTTTGTGAATGTGTATGTAAAGCCTAAATAGGAAAGAAAAGTTTGGTGAAATTTTCTTTCCAACACTTTATTTGATGTAAAATAATATAAAATAATGTTTCAGGAAAATAAAAATAATACATAAATTGACAAAATCGGCGCAACATTTTGAAAAAAAAGATTTAATAACGTGTCAATGGAAGAATCTTCCCACACCCCTTCGATGCAAACTAATACATCCGCAAAGTACCAATCACACTTCTTGGAGAAACGGAATCTGAAAGTGATCCTAAACATCCCAATGACAACTGCGCTACAAGAAAAAGCAAACACTTGGATATGTCGAAACATTTCTCCCTTTGAATCTAGCAACCCAAACAAATAACCTGCAAACAAATATGCAAACATCGTGCAAATACTGAATAAAAAAAGCACAGTCTGGCTTTAAAACCTCCGGCAATATAATACACGCCCTTCCCTCTCCTTGCGCACACAGAGGGGAAAAAAGAGATGGGAAGGGTAAAGATATATCCCCCGCTGAATATCTTTTGATTGTTGGCAAAGAGGACGATTTATCGAGTGTGGGTAGAAAGCGTCAGGAATATATTTTTGAATGGGTGAAAGGGTGTAAGAGTGGATTTGGAATCATTTGCATATCCCTCTTTTTGTCCTCCCCTTGGAGTAAGTGAGTGAGGAATAACCTTAACAGTTGTCTCACTCTCAAAACAGATGTTTCTTCCTTTTTCTTTTCCTCGCTTTCTTCTCTTTTCTTCTTTCTTTTTTCTTTTTTCATTTCCCTCCCCTTTCCCTCCATTTCTGGTGCTGTCACGAATGTTATTCCACTCACCTTCGAATGTTGAAGTCGGAGACCCGTCCACCATCGATCTGAACATTTCTTCGCCGAGACTCGCTACCGAGAATTTTCTTTCACTAACTGGCGAGGCATTGATACATTATCCCAGAGCAAGGTCGTTTCATTAACAGGGGGCTCAATGAATCACTTAATAATTTTACCAAAAGCATTTTACATACCTTATTTTTTTTTTACCATAAATGCTTCTAATAATTGTGAGAATACTACTCCAGGCACTTTCGGAAGTTGAATGGTAAGGGTCTTTTGTTCGTTGTCTTATTTCCTTATCAGCACCCTTTCACTTACTCTAAAAGTAATTTTAGACTACAACCCTTACCCCCCCCCCTTTAACTGACACACAATCAATGAATTACACCAAGGCAATATCACTTAATAACTACGAAAATTTTTAAATCTGTAAAGGAATTTTTTTTACTGAAATAACTTACATTTTTGGAGCTAAATATCTGAATTCCATTCTGCTACTGATAATTGGTTATCACTCTTTCAGATCTGAAGCTTCGTGACCCATTTCTACTTAAAACCCTAAGTATACAAGATTCTGGTGCGCGTTAAATCCACTGTATTTTAGCAAGATTTTTTTCTGAATGACCGAAACTTGAGTGATTTACATCAAATGCAATAACTACCTCATCAAACTTGTAGGTGTAAATATCTGGTGTTCACCAAGTTCCAGTGCTTGAAAGCGTTAGTAACTTCTTTTAAGATTAACAATATATATTAGCTGGACTGCTTATTTTTAAAAAAATTAAACTGTATTCTGGTATTTAAATTCTAACTTACTAACCGTTTTTTCCAACAATTTGTTTGCTTATTTTATTGATTTTTAGCCATTTAAACAATTAATATAATTCTCTACTTGTGGTAGCTCCTTAAATATATAGATTTCTAATATCTATCTACTACAATATTTGAATTTAATGTGTAGTGATCTCGAATTCGGTATCAATTTGAAACCGAAAATTTCTTATTTTTTCATGTTTTCTTTTATCTAATTAAATAACGCCATTCATGGGGAAAAAGTTGAAATTCATTGAATTCTAAACTATTTTTTGAAGACTGTTGCTCTTTAAACGACATTCATCTTCGTCAGTGTTACGAGGGTTGATGAGTTGCTGGATATTTTTTTTATTAAAGATACTTTTGAACTACAAACTTTTGATAACCGAATCAAAGAAAAAAATCATTATCATTATTCTTTTTTAGAAACTTAATGATTTCTTACATTTTCCTGTAACTTTAAATTTATTTTGTTTGTTTAATTTTTTTATTATGTTTGTTATAATCAAATTTATTTCCTTTCTAAAAAATAATTTCGAATTATTTTGTTTTATTTGTTGCCCAGTTCATTTGTAATCTTCACTTTTTAACATCATTGTCTTCTGAATTTTATGCGATTTTAGATCAATCAATTGTCAAGAGCCTATAATTGCAAATTTAAAATATATTTGAAATAAAAATGCGAATTAACCAACTCGATGTAACCTGATTCTTATCCTGAAATCTTTATTTCCGAAATCTACCGTTAGAAACACGCATACATGTATACTGTATGGAATTTGTGACCTCTAAGATACTGACGTTTTTATTATTTATTTATAAAACCTTTGTATGATCCGTCTTCGAGCATGAAAATATTATTATATCGCCATCGATATTAGTCATACGCAAAGTTATACATTCTACTAGAACAGCATATAGTTTAGCTATACCTAAAGTATAAACACCAATACTATAACATCTATATTAGTCATACGCAAAATTATAAAATCTACTAGTACAGAATCTGTACTAATCACAGTAAGAGATATAAACTTAACTTCTATAAAATTAATATTAGTCTCACGTAGAGATATCAGTTCTTCTAGTACAACTTTAATTTTAACCTTACGCAAATGTATAAATTCTACTGGTATAGCATTATATTAGTCGCATGGAAGGCTATAAATTCTACTAGTACAGGTTCTAATAATTCCCAAGCAAAGATATAAAGCTACTGATACAGCCTCTGTATTTGATAATGTTCTACAGATTTGTACTGATACAGAAGTTGTGGCAGAAACGCGGGGATGTAAAACACTTTATGAGTCAACAGAGTTTCATGACGTATTAGTCATAAATTGAACACCAAACAAGGTCGCGTTCACATCTATATTTCTACAAACGCTTTAGTTTCAAAAAATTTGTGTTTGCCGATTCATTCTTATCATAAAATACCCCTCGTAAACCCATTCCCGAAACTACCCTCTCTCATCAAACATGCAAAGTGATTTCGACACACTCCGAAGCCATTGACTCTGCTTAAGACGACATTGCTGATTATGATTGCATTCCTCATTTGCATACCATTGCCAGCAGAATAATAAAACGAAGCCCACCTGCACAGACAGAGATACAGACAACCCCCAACAAAAACACCCCTCTTCTCAAACCGTCGCGGGAGCTATGGCTCTCCAATTCCCAAAACTCCTCGTAGAGAGAGGGCGGTGAAAAACAAAGCAAAAAAAGGGGTCTAGGAAGGGTTTTAATACCGCGCGCAAACACCTATCAAATGCATTTTATTGTTGTTTCGAGACAAGAGCTGTGTTTCTAGACGGGCACGTTGCATTTTACCATATGAGACTAATCGATCTTCCTCCTAGTCTAGACGCTGTAGCCCCAAGCTCTCTAAAATAAGGCTCCTATTTGGGTTGTGTCTGCAGCCCTGGCTCATTGTTAGTCGCCGCCCTTCCTCCTCCTATGACTTCCCTCCCCTATTCCCACTTCGAACGAGTTGGTGGGGGGAGGGTGAATTTTGTATAGAAGAGTCTTCCCCCCATTATTATTGTCCGGTTCCGATTTTAATCCCGTGTTTGATTATCGTATGGAATCGTACAGTGCTGATTTGAGATTTTTGAAGACAGGAAGTCGAGGTCTTTTTGTTATGGGGTTTTGAATATGGAATGCGATTCCAAAAGAATTTTCAAAATGAAGGAATTCAGATATGTTAAAGGTTTCGTTCGTTTGAAATGATCAATACTCATGTTGAAATTCGATTTTCAGATTATTATTTTTATTTTCCTCCCTATGGCATTATGTGTCATTAAAATAGTTTTTCTTATGATCATTTACCTCAAATAATGTCTTTTTTATTGTCATATATATATATAATGATAGATGGTCGAATCATTATGTGTTTAATTTATGCTAGAAAAAAGGTAGTAGTTCGACCTTTTACTAGTATTCATTAATTTCTTATAATTATAACAATAATATTAGGGAATGTTTTATTTTTCCTTATAAAGTTCTTATTTTTTCTAACACAAATACTTATTATTGCATTTTAAAAAGAACAAAAATCGGGATTTTCGTGAAGCAAAAAATGAAATTTCGAAGATGTGACATGCTTTCCTCTACTTTTTCCTTCCAAAACCAGTAACCTTCAATATTTGTAACCTTTCTTTCTTATTAATTTTCATAATTCAATAGCAAATTTATCCTATTAAGATTGCCCATTTTATTCGTTTCGGATATTTTATACCATGACATACTTCTCTTACCTTCCACGACAATTATCTGGGAAATGTGGAAAGCGTAGGTGTTCGCTACTTGAATCCCTATCTTTGTCGTAAACAGAAGATATGTGTTTAATAAGTCTCCCAACACTGCATTTTACACAGTTGGGCATTGGAGGTTATAGATTCGCAGCCCAATACATAATCCATTTAAGCCCATTTTACAAGGAGCACGATTAACGATGTTATAGAGCCTATCATTCAATATTATTAAATTACTAAAATTGAATAAGACGTCGTTTTCAATTTCATATATTATTCTTAAAATTATCAAAATTAGAGATGGAATTACAATTGATATATACTGTATAACATTTGTAGAATTAATTTAACCTAAACCTATGATTGAATTAAGTTTGCATTAGAAATATCTTCTCTTTATTAAACTAACTTCATTTTTCGGCTTCGATCCCTTCACCACAATATGTAGTGGATTTATCGTTCGTTTTTTTCTTTCCTGCAGCATTCCAAGTCGCACGCTTAGAAATAAATAATCAAAAGTGAGAATTTAATTTAAAGGCAACAGGTTAAATTTCTTAACCAAATTCCAATGCCTGATTGTGGATTACATTTTTGAAAACCAAATTGCCAATTAATGAGTTCTTCGGGTCCTTTTGCAACATTTTAGACTTTTAATTACAGATATATTCTAATCACAAACAGTCTTCATGAAATACCGAAACGGAATCAGAATCAAGCAAATAATTATATATTTTTATTTTCCAACGAATGAATGTTAAATAAAATGGAAATTTATATAAATATCATATCATTTAAATAAAATTTGTCTTTATAATCAGTTGAAAATTTCAGTTTATTATTTTAAACTGCAGTAAAATTAAGACAGATATATCGATTCTGAAGAGATTTATCTCAAACTAATATATTAGATTTTAAATGAATGTATTATAACAAATTTCATGACTGGAAATTGTTTTATTTACAAATAATCCAGGAAACAGAGAGAAAAGTGGGAGGGGGGACATTTGTAGAAAATATCACTTGATAGGAACAACAACAAAAAAAAACGTTCAAAACACGAATTGGTTAAAAATGTTTAATTAATTATTACAAAAAAATTTTCGTGTGTAACAATGTGGCACCTCTCATGATAAGTCTTGAGCACGAACTGCTTAGGATGCACAGGATTTTTTTATTAATTTTTAAAATGATTGAATGAACTGATCCGCGGCATATCAAACATAAACTTTAAATATATATAGTTTTAATTAATATTACGCTTAAGAAATATTTCAACAACAATTATTCATTTAATTTCAGTCAATTAAACTATTCTTAAATGTTTGCAGACGTATGAAAATCCATTTTAAATTACTTCATTCCGAAGATGGTGTATTTAAAAAAAAAAAACTAAACAATGTATAAACGGAATCCCGTTGAGTTTTGTCAAATGACTACAACGCACTCCGCTGGTTGCCTAAAACGAAAAATTGTTGACCATTCGGGAAACTAAAAATAAAATTAAAGTTTTAAGGGATCTTTCTTTAAATCAAGCTGAAAACTTACGCCTTTACCTTTAACAAAGTATTCAAAAAAAATTCTAAAAAATTGAATCGTGTCACTATTCAGAGGAATTTCGTAATATTTTAGAAAAGAGCAACAATCTCGCCGACCGATTCGGAAACATGTATAACTTTAGGAATGTCTTTCTTATGAAAAGGGTTCACGTTGTATTGTTCAACATCACTTCCACTTAGCAATGACTGCCGCTAAGTGATGCCGAAATAATGATCTTCATGTTTTCAAATTTCCACGTTTCTCCTCTCATTGCAGCTTTGAATGAAAAGTGCCCTTTCACTTCGTTTCATCCATTGTTGCCAATGAAATACAAGAATAAAATAACATCATTTCTCCAGCATAAGCAATTTTTAGAGGAGGGTTGTTTTAATCTGTATTCTATTATCTATCATATTTACTGCAATATCAATTTTATATTTCAAATTAATACCTGCTAGAAATAACATAAATTACAAAAATGTTTTTTTTTGTTGAAAAGATAATAATAAAGACTATTTCTTGGAGAGGGAGTCTTGAAAATCATTTTCTTTTTCTATAATTTCACTCTCATTCTTCCTGTATGTTTATAATTAGCGTATTCTGAAAATTAAACGTCAGAATAGTTTATTCCTTTACATTAAAAAATTATTCCAATTGTAAAATAACAGTAAATATTCCACAATACAGTTCAAAAGAGCTTTGAACTGTTACGAGGAACCAAATTACTGCATCATTCTCTTTTACAGATCACTTCAATCTAGATATTTTCACTTTAGAATATCAAAACGTTTTTCCCTTCCCAACATGAACTTAGAATTCCTTTAATATTTTTAAAATACCGATCCTCAGCACAACATTTTGATTTATAACTGTAAGACATGTCTTAAAGCCATCATCACATTCAAGTTTTGGTAATGATACAGGAGACATCTCAAAATTACATGGACAGAACTTTTTCAAATTACAACTCAAAAAATGACATAATAATCATGAATAAATAATACTCATGCAATCCTAACGTAAATATACTACAATAAAGACATATAAATTAAGTGTTATAGAATTTTTTAAAAAAATATATAAAAAAAACAGGCTGTCATAAAAAAATCAATGAACGTTCCCAGTACTTTGAATTTAAACTAAATTTTGGATCCCTTCCTGTGAATTATCCTGATAGTCCTTCAGGTATACTTCAATTCAGTATTCCGAAAAAAGTATGACCGTAATGAAAACTAATTCTATTGAACTTGTTACTTTAATTCCTGCAAAGTCCAAATCTGATGACCATGGCCATATACTTCGTGCACAATTATTTCACAAAAGTTTATAATTTGATTCAAATAATGGCCGACCCTTGGCAAGTCTATAACTGTTACTTGTTTCTGTGTAAATCGAGTTCTAATTGAGTCGAAGCTATGAATCGAGGCTTTATCTTGTTGAAATGGCTAAATTTTATCTCCTCAGATGTTTCCAATCGGAGATGAATGACATAGCATTTTGATACAATATCGACTATGAAAAAGAGTAACAATCGTTTTTCCGTTGGGGTAGAAAGCTCCCCACACCATAATAGGACCCCGTGTTGTGTTGTCCACTAAATAACTCGTTGAGATTCTCGTCGTTGATTATAGCAATAGTATGCCCAGGCCTCAAAAATAAGCAAATTGAACTTCTTTTTTTTCAATCCTGAAGAAATTATTTGTTCATTCATCCATTCCATACATATGTTTCTTAGCCCGAAGAACGCGTGTCTTCTACGACTTTCTATGGTGGGATTTCAGGATGGATGTCCAACGTATTCTTCGATATTTATGCATTTCAGCTTTCTGTATGAAATGGTGATCAGTAGATCCCGAGGAAACATTCTCGAAATTTTTAATGAAGCTGATTTCTTTTAGTTTGAAACTTCTCGCAAAATTTCTCTATTCTAATTTTATAAGTAGACCTAAAGTGTTTTTTTTAAATATGCAATCGCATTATCACCTTTTGATAGAAATTCATTACTTCTGAATCTCTTAGGTTTCATTTAGTTAATGATATCAAAATCTTTAACATTTTCGATTTTTAAACACCAAATTTTAACAATATTAGCTGCAGAGAGTTTAAGTTCACGTGTCATTACACAAAATTCTCAAATTAAAGAATGGACAAAAATTTTACATTTTAAAGTGACTACTCTCAATGTATAGAAGGAATAGAATGCCATTTCTTAATACTATGGTTATAAAACAGAATAGTTTTACCATCCATATATTTTTAGGACAATGGAATATAAGTGATAAATTTTTACTCTGTAATAATTTTAAACTATAATTCCATACGCTAATTAATTGTTGAAAAATAAAGCGTTATATTTATTTCAAAAATTCACTTTTCCATATAAATTTGAGAGGGAATTGTATGTTTCTTTGAAATTACATCCAAAATTACAAAAAATGTGATTTGATTTCTGAACTGTAAAGTCATTTGGTTCAATAGGAGGATCAAAGTTTAGCCTTTTTTATTTTAAATCAGGTTAAATACTACAACTGATAATGATTATAAATGATAACTGGTACTGAAACAAAAAAATGTA
>JAOUZG010013036.1:642145-659437 GCA_026289955.1 Argiope argentata
CTGATAATGATTATAAATGATAACTGGTACTGAAACAAAAAAATGTATGATATTTTGTTATCGATATATAAATTTCTGAAAAGAGAAAATTTGTTCCTGTAACATCAAATTAACAACAAGAAATTTTTACGATGGTGCATGGCGTCCATTTCTTTTTTGCTTAGGGCGCATTCGAAATCTTTTAAATCATGTTTGATTTGTTTCATATTATAGAATGAAGTAGTTCTCGATGTTAGTTCTGAATTTTGAAAGCATTTATTATAAGTTCTTAAAAATCAGAGACGCAGATCACTGTGACTGTAACTTCATTTTCTTTTTAATAATAGAACTTTCATTCATTGCCAACAATTTAATCTAAATTACTCAAGCCATTGGTGTTGTAGACCGTTAAAATAGATTCCCTGTCAACAACTATTGAAACAGTTTTACTGATTTTTAATGTCTATTCCTTTCCTTTTAAAATTTCAAAGAAAAAATTCATTGGCAATCTAAAATTAACTATATGTGTTCTCGCTTACTTGTATTTCAGTTTTTAATTCAGATTTTTAAAAAATCCGTATTTTTCACTTCTTTTATTTGTATTTTACTTATTATTATTTAATATTTATTGGCATGCATTTACAGTAATGCAAAGCAAAGGTTGATATTACAGAGAAACTCGCAGAAAATGACCTTCCCAAAATCTTTCTCGCATACTATCTAATGAGAGGAGGATTATTGCTGATGCGTTTTTAGAATTCTTTGATAAGTAGTAATCACAAATAAACGCGCGAAATTCGACACATTTAATTCGCTGGGCTGTTCGAATTATCGCGTTTACATGCTTATGCATGCTATAAACCTACAGAGATTTAGTTTGTGCTCCAAGCTTTATTCTTTATTTTAGATGTCAAATCTGTGTACCGCATTTTTCCCGTCTTGGTCTCTACGGAAATTTATTTAGGTTATCGTGTTATTATATTCGAATGACCAGACAAGCAGATGTCCTCTGGATGGTATTCAATCAAAATTTAGTAGGGAACAAAGGTTTGATACAGAGACCACATACCAAATTTCATCAGTCTGCTTCGTAGCATTTTTAAGTCTTTGAGATGACAGACACAAATAATATCAATCATCTGTTGTTGTTGTTCTTATCTCTGAGAGGTATAAAACAAGGAAATTTATGAAAATAGAATTTTTCGACGATTACAATAACTTCTCACAACGAGAGAAAAAAGGGGGGACTCAAAAGCTATCATTAGGCATTTACGAAATTATATAATCTAAAGAACTTTGTCAGAAATAATATACTAAAAAATGAACGTTGAAATTTAGTAGGCTATAGCATTGAAGTACGGAATAGATGCTTATTTTATAAATGCATACAGCTCTTTTCATTCCAATTTTTCGAGTTTATTATTTTTATAAACCAAAGAAAGCATTATTTAAATCAATATTTGTTTTAAAAGATTAATAATGGATCTAAATAAATATTTCATTATGTAATAAAAATCATTTAATAATGAATCAATTCTTGCACGCTAAGCAAAAAAAAAATGTAAGGTTGCTAAAATTCTTCCTTACATCGTTATAGCCTTTGTTTGTTATTTAAATGCACATTTTAGTAATTCATTCCCATCTTAAGATGACATCGGTAATCATTTCCCAGTTACCAAAATGCTCTTCTATTTCAGGAAGAAGCCAAAAAGAATCCTCGGCTGCTTTCAGAAGAAAGAAGACGGAAGATGGGTTCTTGATGACTCACCGGGTGACGTCACCAAAGGTAGGCATCTGCGCTATTTATATTTATAAGAATTATTTTCAAATCTTAGAAGAATCTGGTTCCGAAATTTTTGTATCGTTAACTGAGTAGATGATTGATAAATATATATATATGAAAATTAAGTTAAACAACATACAAGCGTTTTTCACATAGTTGTTCTGTACAGGAAATTAAAAATATCCCAGTGACATTACTTTACTTATAAAATGAATTAAGAATTTAATCCAAGTTTTGGGAAAAATTCGGTTGGGTCTTTTTTGATAATTTTAAAATCGGAATATTATTAAAAGACAGTCTGAAAGAAAATTAGAAAAACGATTTCAGAGAATACGCGAAAATTACATCCAAAAGTTCTAAAATTTATTTTATTGTGAATGAATGGAAATAGAAATAATTTTTATAACTTGAGTGAGTTCCCTTTAATTTTTAACTGCTCTTCACAACTATGACTTTCAGCCTATGCCCACAAAAAATGTATATGCAGAATGGAAGTTTCTGCCCCCCCCCTTCCTTCATGGCATTATGCGCTGTAATTCTTGGAAAAGCATAGCTATGAAACAGTATGCTCTGACTAATTGGTCACATAACGTTCTTCATTTATGTGGATAGAAATGACATTTTCCGTTTATTTTAGGAAAATCTTTTAAAACTTTTCTATAATCTCTATATATACTAAAATGTATATTTTATACTTAGTGGAACATATAATATAGGGAAGATTTATTTATTGGCATCGAAACGTTATGATATAATGCACTTTCAGATAATTCTTAAATATAAAAAAGGAGCCTTTATCGTTAAAAAAAATGTTAATAATGTCACAATGAAGTTCTTTTTAATTTCACTACTAATCACAGAATAATAATTTAAATTTTATGAGTTTCAAAAAGTATCAATGAGATGAAATTAGATTAGTTAAAATCAAACATTCTAATCAAAATTTACAAACAAATCAAATCCATATTGACAATTAAAGTTTAAAATGAAAAAGGTCTTAATTTATCTTTATATTATCAGTTAAAATTATTTTATTTTATCGATTTATCAAATTCTTTATTAATTATATAAATTATGGTTTAATTTTTATTTTGTTAAACTCGTCACAGAATTGTTCATGAAAAAAAAACATTATAAGCTGTAGTCTCAATTTTTATTTTTGTATTAAAAAAAGCTTTATGTCAAATAATATTAGGCAAAAATATTTATAAAATTTGATGTATCCAAAATCTAAGCCATATAAATATTACTAATAATAACATTAGTGATTATTTTTATAATAAAGAATAACTTAACACAAAAGAGCTAGCGAGAACACTTTTTAATGCAAAAAACGAATTTGGAAAAGCACTTTTGTGGAATTCAGTGTTTATACTTAATTAGGGGAATTTTAATTATGATTAGCTACCAAAAATTCAATAATGTTTTTATATTAATTTTTTTTCATTTAAATACTACATTGATAATTTTCTTTGTTGTAAATTATTTATATAAATATTAGATATTTTTGAAACAACAAAAGCAGAATTAAATATTTATCAGGACTTTTAATTTTATTTTATTTTATTTGTATCTTATTTTAATCATTTTTTTACTTAAGTATTAAAATTAAATTATACCCAAATGTTTTTCAGAAGAATATGAGGTTTTGATGCCGAAAAATGCCTATTGCGCACATCCTCTGAGTATCATATAACAAAAGTATGAATCTTGATAAATTTTCATTTAATAATACAAATACTCGAGTATTAATAAAAATTAATAAGAGATCATCTGCAAATACGCTTCCTATATTTCGTAATCAGTTTAATAAATGAATTAAAAAACGTCTTTTTTGTTGTTGTTTTTCTACTTTCATCAATCAGTGTAGAAAATAAAGTGTGTAATTTACAGCTAAACTTATTTTTAAAAAGTACCATTTAAATCAAATTTGTTGAATTTTTACTCGTTATATTTTATTACTAAATTCAAGCGCAAAATTACTGCACAAGCAGAGAAAAATGAATGTCATGACTTTTGCCATTGCAATATGCCATTTGTGATTTAAGGCAAACGCCCTCAGCTGACTTCAGAAATGATTGCTAATTTAAATGAAATTGACTGAAATGGAGGGGGGAGGGGGTACTATTTTCACAAAAGTAAACTTGAAAGTAATGTTTTCTTACGCTTTGATTTATTATTAAACATCGTAACAGAAAAGTTAAAGCCCACATTACTTATTTCATACGAATTATTAAACTTTATTATTAAACGTCATAAACAAATTTTAAAAAGGGAATATTTGGTCCAGTAACAAGTAATAATTTAATCTTGTTTAAAATTGTTTAAATATTTAAATATTTTTTAATATTAATTTAACTATTCTACACTTCATAACTAAATAATAATATTTTAATAATTTTTCATTAAATAATATTTAATATCGTTTTACATTATTTTCGGAAGAATCAATATTGGAAGAGAAACAAACCCTGTTTCATTCATTTTTCCATTCTTCGTCACTTCTCATTTATAAAGCCCTTAATCTAACATTTCTTCCTACCTGAAGCATTTTTTTTTAATAATTTCGTAAATAATAATTTATTAGGCAATAATGTAAAGCAAGAAGGAACTATTCCATGGATGTTTTTCACCTGATGAAAAGTTTACCTTATAAAAATTTTTTAAAATGTATCTCAATACAGTATTTCGATAATACTTAAGTCATAATTAATAATAACTACATTTGTTTAGGTAAACTGATTTATAAAGGATTCATTGGTGATCCTCAGTATTTTTATAAATGAATGGGGATTTTAAGTCCAAATACGATCACACATTATCTTTAACTTTTCTTTGTGGAATGATCATAATGTTTATTTCGGGGATGGAATCAAGTTTATTCTATTCCGGACCTAACCATGAGACTGATGCATAGTACCTTCAATATCTCTATATTTAAATTTCCCGTCGTTCGATTTTACGTCGTTTCCAGAAGTTTCAGGAGATTAGAAAACCTCCTACACTTATCTTTTTTTTTCTTTATAATATTTATTACTGTATCAATACAATTTAAATTTTCCTTTAGTAACCCTCTTTTTTGTTTTTAACTAAGCTATCGTTCTCACAGTTGCTTAAAGTCCTTGGACTGATAGACGATCTTTCCTTATCCAAATGTTATCTATTTATACATTTGATTAATTGTACTTATTCATTCGTTATTGATAGCGATAAGACTTCTACATCAGTTACAATCAGTTTATGTTATCTGATGGAATAAAAAAAAAGGACTGTGAAATGATTACCCCATGACAGAAGAGGAGGTGGGGGAATGAGTTTTATAATACAATTAGGTACTAAAGCGTTGTTTGTTTTAATAATAATAAAGCTTAACATTATTTTGTTATGGAAGTGAAAATGAATCTCCCTTTTCCAAACATGAAAACATTTTTTAAAGTAAATTAAGTTTTATTAAATAATACATTATATAGTTTTATAATTCAACACAAATTGTGTTTAGAAAATATAAACCGTTTGGAGAATTTTGTCATATCCCTGCCTTCACACGGGAGAGTCCGATTATTGAGATTAATGTTTCCCACTCAATAAAAACCACACAAAAAAGCCATCAGACGATTAAGGCTGATGACACTGAACGTATTTTTAAGCGCTCGCGGTAGCAAAGGCGGGGGGAAGAGAAGGGCCTTTGGCAAGGAAGCAGCGGGGGAAAAAATCAAAACCATACCTATCACCAAGAAACGTTTAAAAGCTTCTAAGAAGCATCCAAAGAAGAAACAATTTACGCAAATTATAAGCACCAGCTAAACCGACGAAATTATGGATCACCGGCTTCGGTATTTTTTTTCTTTCCATCCAGCCCCTCTTCTCCCCCTATTTCCACATCCCCGCACACTGCTCCTGAGGGTGTTGTTAAATGAGTTGAAGGGGCTAGGGGAAGGAGGACGCAAGGTGGGGGCTGAGTAGGGGATCGTTTAAGTGTCGTGTAGCGGACGAAGGTACAAGAAAACGGCGGGTATAATCTTCCTGTAAACAAACTCTGTTTAAAAAGAGCTCGTTAATAATCCACAAATTGGGCGGGTCAAAGGTGGGGGGAGGGCGAGATTTATTTAAAGAGCAAGAAGAAGGAGGAGGGGTGGCGGGCGAAGCCGGGAGAAGAGAGAGGAAAAAATATGTATGGTAATAAGTGAATGATAAGAGGTCCGATGTTTGGTGGGGGTGGGGTGGGTACTAGGGTGGTTGGAGGTCTTAATGTTTTCGACGAGATTGGAAATAGATGACAGTGACACACTTATTGCGACGTTAGTTCTACCTCTTTAATGATCTGCAACGGTTTTTTGGGTTTTTTTTCGTTCCACTTTTCGCCTTTTCAGAGACTTTTTTTATTTTTTTCGCCGCCGCAAATATCAAAGATGATTCCTCGGGAGATGTATTACGTGATAGGAATGCTGCGGATAAAATCTTTGCTGGTAGATGTTTGAATGACCGTTGCGGGATGTTGATGCGATTATTTTGTTTCTCGATATACTTGAAGCGGGAGTTCTTTCTTTTATTGCGTTGTTTCACTTTTAATTTGATTTAAAATATTTGAGTTTTGTTATTAAATATTTTGCTTATTTATATACTATTATTGAATTTTTCATTAGATTTCCTGCTGATCGAAATCATTCAATATATTCGAATTTACAATTAAAAAACTCCCTCGGTTTGAATTTCATCAATTATTTTTAAAATAAATACCTAAATATATGGGAACTTTATAAAATTTCTATTAAGATAATCACTACCCATAAGTAATTTTGTTTGAAAAAAAAATGCATTATGCTTTAAAAATATTTTTCTTTTGAAATGGAGAAACCCAGATGGAAAATATGGAAAACATAAAAGAATTATTTAAAAAAATTATTTTATTTCTTAAATATATAAACGGAATAGATTAAAAATGGAAATTTATTCTATTTCTAGAAGTAAACTTATGTTCAATTATTGTCGCTGTGTTATTTTGTGTTTAAAATAATTCATTTCAAAATTGTAATAAAAAGATCTCAATTCTTAAAAACGTTTTACTGCTATGTGAATATGTCAGCAGAGAAACAACAGAAAACATAGAAGGTTAAAATGGGTGGATCAAATTTAGAATGTTATTAAATGTTTACTTTTCCGAAATAAAGCTGATTTAAACTTACATTTGTTAATAAAATCTGTTACTAATATATTGTGGAATATGTCTCTATCTTAAATCATGAGAACTCTTTTTCAAAATTCATTGCAAAAGTGTGCAACTGTCCCAGGCCGCTTAGCAACATGATTGGATAAGACAGATTGGCGGTTAATTGCTATGGATTATTAAATTGATTTAAATTTATAAAATCGGAGCTACCACAAGCCAGTTTGGCAAGGTTATTTTAAACTTTGAAAAGTAAGCAACAAAAATTTATTTTCTACAAAATGTGAAATGAAGTATATAAATCGACCAAGGATTCTTATTAAGCTAAAATGTCAATTTGAAAATGTTTTCTTTTCAAAGTCTCAATATATACAGCATTACTAAATATATTACTAAATAAGAATGCCAATTTCACACTAATTCAAAATAAAATAACAAAATAATTGATTTACTACAGATTAATAAATTTCTCCGAAATTTTTTAAATGTAATAAAAATTCCTACTGGCATATTTAGTTTTAAACGATTTCGAAAGTGTAGCGAAGAACCTAAAATAATTTATTAAAGAAAATCGAATTTTTATTTCGTCTTTAAATTTTTTTAAATCCTTGAATGAAATGAAAAAATCTTGAGACTAAAATAGAAATAAACATCCTTAAACTAATTTCTTAAAAATTTAATTCTCATTTTAGAGCCTTATTTGATAGAATATCGAAATATAATTAAATTAAATTTATTTTGATGTTTCTTTACCACTTATTCTTAGTTATGAATTAGAAAAACCAAAGCTATGGTTTTCACTAAAGTATCAAAGAAGAATGTTAAATCGTCCAATACTTTTTACATACTTCGGGGGGAATTAAGAAAATTTGATCGCTTATAATTTTTTTAAAAAAATCTTCTTTCTTAAATCTTTCCACTATCTTATTTTTCCTACTTCGATAAAAAGCATAGAAATTTCAAAATCATCCCCATTTTCACCAATAATTGAAGATCACTGCCTCGAAGATTATAATTTCCTTCGAAAACTGCATCAATATTCCAGATGTTTCGATTCCGACATAGAAAGGGAATAAAAAATAGAATTTAAAAAATTACGATTGCAATAAACATTCAGAAGAAAAAAAGAATGAAAATAAAATTGTCTGACAATAATAAAGTAAAATCATCATCCCAATAAAAATACAAAAAAAGGTTACAGTTTCAGTATATATATAAGGCCCCGAAATTTCGCCTCGGTCTCAAAAGCGTAATAAGAAAAACGCGTGTGTGAGCTGAGAAACGTGAAAAGAAGAGAGAGAGAAAGAGGGAGAAAAGATAAAAGAAAAAGAAAAGAGGCCCGCAGCCCCCCTCCTCCTCCACACCGTTCTCTGCTGGTAGTTAGTGAAATAACAGGCAAGGGTGTTGTTATGTACGCCCGGCGTGGATGTATGAGTGCATGCGTGTGTAGTATGTGTGCGTGTGAGTTATCAAGAGGGGAGGAAGAAAAGAAAGCAGATTTCCGCTTCAGCTCACAAGCGACGCGGGTTGGCTCGTTAAGGAAGAGAGCGGGGTCGGGCTGGGGGGGTGGGGTGGCGTCAGTGCTAGCCGATGATAACGTTAGAATCGATGATGCCCCCTTCCACTTTTAATTTCGACTCAAAGCCACAGCCTTTGACTTTACCATCCTGGTATAGACGCCCTGGGCAATTTAATACCAGTCCCTCACCAGTACCATGGGGATGCCAGCGGAGGCTGGGGAAGGAGGGAGGAATTTTAGAGGGGGATATTTCTTTTATCTTAGGGGTGCAGAAATGTTATGTATGCGGACGTGTGAGGACGGTAAAGAATTTTTAGAGGGGATTGGAAACGAACTCCTCATGAATTGAGCGTGTCCGACTCAAAACAACACGATTTCCTTCGCCGTCGCCCTTTTCGGCTACTGCATGCTCCCCACTGCACGAGGGCCGAAAGAAACGGGTTTCAAAATAATGTCGCCGTTTAAAATAAGTTAAGTAATGTGCAGTAAAAAATACAATAAACGCAGCTATATCCGATCTGAAACGAGTTTGGTCTAATCTATTTTAAAGTGAGATGATGTCAAAAAAAATTATTTTAAAGAAAGAAACGTAAGTTCAGTGTAAAATCAGCCATTCTACTGTTAAGTAAAAAAATATGTGAGGAACACGATATTTTTTAATTAATTGAGAAATTAACTTGTTGTTACGATTTCCCCCATGAAGCAGTTAAAAAGCAAAAGTGTATAGTTGTATTTAGCAAAAATTAGATTTTGCTTGGCCGAGCGAGCATATGGCAGTTTTAAGCATTAGAATAGGACAATTCTTATTCAAAATAAAAAATATAAAATAAATACTTAGATTCAGAACATTTAACATTTGAAAACATCAAAGTTTGCAATTTATTGATATCAAAAGTTTGTCATTCAATTAAATTATATATCTGAAGCCTTGTAATGAAGAAGATATTTAAATATTTTGACATCACTGCAGCTCCTTTAATATGCTTATTTCCTGTCATAAAACAAATATAAATAAATTTATTTTAACCATTGCACTAAAGTATTTTGAATTTAATTACAAAACATATTTAAAAGATAATTAGTATTTTAATATTAATTATTTTAAAACATTTTTAACACCTGTTTGAAATTTTTTTAAAAAAAAGAAATTACAGATTTGCTGATTTTATAAAAAAATAAATTAAAGAAAAATAAATATAAGAAAATAAATTAAAAAGAACGGGAAAATAGAATGCTTCGAATAATCAAAAAATTATTGATAATTCTATTGTGAGAAAAAAAGCTATTATGAGAATAATAATTAAATTAATTTTATACTCTCAATTATTTTAACGAAGTAAATTTAAGAGAAGAAAGAATTTCCTTTGAAAGTAACAATATATCGTGAAAACTTACGTAAACTGAAAATAATTCAAACGACGTCATAAAAAACTTTTTTCTTCAAATTCAGACAAACTGAATAAAAATTTAAACGAAAATTGCAGATATTTGCAAAATCGTTTTCTTTTAGATCAAAGCACTTGCAGCTGTTCAGTTTCAACAACTTCTAAGAGCTTTTTTTACAATCAAAAATCCTTTTCTGGTAATGGTATACATTCAGAAACTGCCCTTGCTTCTATACCTTTCAAAATAGGAAATTCCGCACTTAAAATAGTTGAAGGTTAATCAAAGTAAACAGTAATTACATTCATTTCTTTCAACTGTATAACTGAAGCTTTCTGAGAATATATAGCTTTCGTGTCATTTAGGATCTATATTTTTTCGAATCAAATTTACAAAATAACTAAATATTGTAGAATTATCTAAAGGAGTCCTTTTTAATAATCTTTGAAAACGCACACTGAAAAAAGAAATTTAGCATACTTTATAATTTTTCAATTAAGATAATGTTTCTTGATAAACGTTTTAATAAAACAAATTGCACATCCAAACAATGAAAGGTGTTTTCTTCTACAGGGAAATATTGAGTCCAAAAAATAACATTCACAGACAATTTTCATTAAATAATTCAAAATTTCTGATAATTTATAACTTCTTTTTTTTTTGTAAGCACTTTTTTTCGAATCAAAATTATCAATTATAGAAAGAAAAAAATGTACTGTAAAAAAGACGATAAATACATTTTACGATATTTTTTCAATTAAGATGATTTTTAAATGTACTTTTTTTAAGTTAAAACATTATAAAATCTATCGGAATACCGTAATTATAACTATTTTATACTTTTGAAATTTATTTTACTGAACATTTAAAATCCCAGCAATACATTCCAAGTCACTCATTCTTGCTGTAAAAAGACATTTTTAAAAAGAATTTAAAAATAAAAGTTTAAACTTCTTAAATTGTAGTTTGTAATCATATTGAAGTCTTGGAAACACTGACAGAGAAAAATGTGATCGATTAATTCCTTACTTATAAGTAAAAATTGTTTTATATAGTTTCACTGATCTAGCTTATAACATTTAAATTAAAATTTAGCAAATAAATACATTAAATTTTGTTTTTATTGATCATTAGTAATTGTTCTTTTTTGTGCAGTTTTCCGAACTTAAAGCGTGTGCTTGTGATAACAAAAAAAAATAATAATATTTTTAAAACTTATGCATCATATGTAAGACATAGAATAGAGTACTTAATGAAATAATAAAATATGGCAAATTAGGTATAGGTTCAAGATGGTGCATAATCAACCTGATAATTTTATTACTTATAAACCAAATAGAAACATAAAAAAATTATTTTAGTTTAAAATATGTCAATACATTTATAAGATGACCATGCACATTATTTAACAAAAATTAGCATAAATTTTTTGAGACGAATTTTTTTAACGTTTACAAATATCTTCAAAGAGAATTTCAATTTCAATTATTTTTTAAAGAGAAAAATATATGTGTATACGTGAAAAATATTTTTTTCCTTCCTTTTTTAAAAATTTTTCTTCATAAAATTATTAAAGAATTTTTGCATTTAGTTTTCAGTAACATGCAACTGAGGACCAATACACAATTTTTTATTTTTTATTTAACATTTGAAATCAGTAGTTCATTATATGATAGATTATTAAAAATATATGAAAGTGCTTCAAATTTAAAATAATACTGCTTAATAAAGACTTTTTCGTCCTTGAAAACTGATATAATGCATAATTCAATATTAAATCACTATAATCTGAAGCTATAACTTCATTGATTATATTTTGAAGCTTTAAACTAGACAAATTTTGAAAGACAGAAAAAATTCATGTATAAAACAGATTTCATCTTAAAAATAAAATAAAATGTAGCAGCACTGGTTTCTAAATATTATTTGGTATAGTTAAATAAGTAATAAATATAACCAATTAGTTATTTCTATGTATTCCTATAGAAAGTTACTAAAATTGATTGATCATTAATAGTAGAACCAAATATTAATAATATCTAACACAGTTGAAGGCATTTAAATAAAGCTAATTTTAAAAAGAAGATCGTTCCATAACCACAAATAATATTGGAAAATAATTTGTAAAGAACTTTCATATCTTATTATTTCATACATTTAATTATAGGATATTTCTCATAAACATAATAAAATTCATAAAACGTTATTTTCGGAATTGTTAAAAGTCGGAAGAATACTTTATTTTAAAATTATTTGCTTATCTTCAGTTCAAAATTTCACTAAGTATTCAATACATTATATTTAAAAAAATATTTTTAACCATTTGATTAGAATAATAAATTTAATATTTATTCTAAATGAAAAATTATGTCATTGTATTGAAAAATTATTATATTCGTAGAATACAAATACAACAATTATTTTAAAACATAACATTTTATGATAGTTATGAAATTATTTTTAAACATAATTTGATTTAAATGGGCGTACAGTAAATGATTTGAAAACACTAAATAGATTTTCTTTTTCAAAAAATTGTTTACTTGCTTTGAATTTTATCTTAACAAATATTATTTTCCAAAAACCTATAAGAAAATATTTGCTGCAAAAACCTGTAAAGCTCATAAAAAACTCAAATTCTTTTATATCGCCTGCATTAATTCTTTGATTTCAAACTGAGAGGAAAGATTTTTGAAGAGGCAAAACTCATTTGGAGTTGAAATTTTTTCCACTTCTCTCAACCATATTAAAGCAAAGTGACGAATAAACAAGCAAAAAAAAAATAATAATAGCAGTGCCAACACCAAACCCAAATAATAACATTTCACACAGAAGGCCATTTATAGAATTAAATTTCCCTTTCATCTCTATGGAAGATGAATTGAATAGCAGCACCACCAGCAAATTTCAATTTAAATTAAAAGCCCCAATAAAATAAGACGGTCGCTAAAATTAGATTAAGGGGCTCGGCGCTGTCTTCAATTTGTCGATTTCGCCTAGAAAGGGGGCCTCTGGGGCAGCATTTTATTAGCTCACAGGCAATTAGGTTTGCTGCCTCTTTTGTTTCTATCCTAGGATTCATTTGATAACTTTCCAATTCCAACAAATGACGTTTAGCGCGGACAGCCTTTTGTAAACACCCGCGTTTTCTTCAAGAAAAATAAAACTTCTTCTTTTCAGTTTTTTTCCCCCGACTTCCTTCCTCTTCTGTCCTTTAAATTAGACGAACTCACCGGATTATAAACAGGACTTTTGAGCTTCGCAATTCTTCGGCCTGGACGGGAGTGTCGGAATTATGGACGAAGATAAATCGAATTAGTCAGATTAGCTGCTGACGCTTCCTGGAACGACTGAAGAGAGAAAATTTAATGTTGAGTAGAAAGAAAAAAACCCAAATTTTCGGAAGAATTTAAAGATCTTTTATCCATTTTTTAGTTCTTATAAATGAAAGGATCTTAATATTTACTGCTAACACTTTATTTCAGTTGATAGAAAATTCGTGGTTTCAAGTTTCACTATTTTTTTCGCATGATAATATTCCATTGACTATTTTAAATAAAATTCTCCTCTAAAAATTTAAATTATAGAGCTACGTAAGTCTTTACATTCAGGTCATACAGAGGCTGCCTGAGGAATGAAAATACCACATATTTACTACACCACACAGATATTTGTTTACTAGTTCTTCTAGTTTAATAATAATCAAATTCTCTTGTAGTAGAACAAGAGAATTTGATTACTTTGTGTGTGATTTTCCTCAAAACCATACACAAAACTACAAATTTACTGTAAAATTCATATGACAAATATCATCTGTCCACCTGAAAAAATTCCCGAGTTATCTTTGTTGTAGATAAACGGATGGAGAGACTTACAGACATATTGCCGAAAATATAAATTTTAACTCAAAGAGTTCTTAAGCAAGGAAATTCATCAAAATATCAAGTTAGACTTTTTTTTTCACCAGTTCAATTTTTTTAATAATTTGTTTCAGTTAAGTAAAAATTATTAAAATATAAAAGAATCCTGGATAAGACATCTTTAAGCAAGAAAAAAATGATCATGTCAGAACATGATGTTGTTTTTGGAGTCAATAATGATCCGTAGGTGAAAATAAAAATTTTATTATCTGCACGAGAATCTCAAAAATTCGGCTTTTAATAAAGTGTTGCCATTACGTTTACAAAAACACTGATTAAAAAAATAGGTTAATTACTACAGCAAATAAATCCTAGAAAAATGTTATTTTGAGCACGTGATTATACAAAATGAAACAAATAGGAAATGTGATGATTTTTTAAACAATAAATGCGACAAGGTTTTTGATCTTTTGAAATACTGATTCAATGAAACAATTAAAGTGAATAAAAATGTAATTTCACTTACACTAGCATTCGGTGTTCAAGAAATTATGTTCTGACATGATACATTGAAATATGCATAGCAGATTTCATTTTAATCTTTTATTTTTTCTTTCTATTTTAATTTGCATAAACCATTTCTGCTGAATTTTTTTCGTGGCTAAATTTTGTCTTATTAGATATCTAATATGGTTATCAGCTATTCCAGATAGGCATGTAAATTGGCTATTAAATATATGAAATAGTATCTAAGTCAACCCTAACATGATTAGCCATTTTAAAATCACAAGTGAGAGTATTATACACTTAAGAGCCAAAAAAATCTGGTTTAGAAGGTAATATACAAATAATGGAGGTGTTATATCAATTAGCTTAACGCGATGTGGTCGAATTTGCGTATATAATACAACAGGTGTCTAAGGAAGCTATTACATTCATTCTTGCTGTTATAATGGTACGTTAACAAGATTTAAGCGATTCTTAACTGTGACTAATCGACGACGCACGAGAGAGGGAACGCAGCATTTCCGAAGTAGAGACGAAATTTGGAATTCCGTGCTCGACCATTTGTACTAGGTTCCCGGTAAAATACAATACCAGGTTTCCAGTAAAAATTTAAATCTCCGACAGCGGAGCAGTTTCAAAAAGGCCTCGATGGAACAGGATCATTAATGTCTGAAAAGAATCGTTACGCTAGATAGATATTCAACCTCTCTACAAATTGCTGCGGATTTGAATGCGGGCCCATCAACAAGTTTCAGTGTAAACACTATGCAACGTAACCTAATTGATATGAGCTTTCGCAGCCCCAAACCATTTTGTGTACCATTGGTGACTCAGCGACACAAAGCTCTGCCCTTTACCTGGGTTTCGCGAATGTTGCCATTGGACTCGGCATGATTGGAAAAACGTTGTCTGATCTGAAGAGTCACGTTTCCAAGTGTATCGAGTGAATGGCTGTGTAAACCCAATGAAACCATGGATCCTCTTGCTTACAAGGAACTGTTCAAGCTGATGGAGGCTCTGTTGAGGGTAAAGGGTGTGTGCAGTTGGTATTAAATGGAACCGTTGATATGTTTAGACTCAACCATGACAGGTAAATGGGGTTTTGGCATCCTTTCTAACCCTCTACATGCATTCATGTCCTGTGTGCATTCTGTCGAACGTGGACGTTTCCAACAGGATAATGCGCTACCCCAGAGGTCCGAGTAGTTACCGAGTAGTAACCGACAGCAGCTACCGAGTGGCTTGAGGAGCACTCGTCTGAATTTCTTTCCCTCTCTTGGCCACCTAATTCGCCTGACATGAGAATTATCGACCCTATCTGGAATGTTTGTAATGTTCTGTCCTCAGGAAATCTTCACCAACTTGCACTCCGATGGCTTCGGGGGCAGTCCTGCAGGAATCATGGTGTGAACAGTCTACAGAATATCTTCACAAATTAGTTGAATCCATGCCACGCCATGTTTTGGCAGTTCTGCGTGCTCGTGGGGGCTCAACACGATATTAGATTGGCGTACCAGTTTCTTTGGCACTCCAGTGAACAATAAAATTCTTTAATCATGAAATTCTTGCTTTATACAGTTTTATTTAATTACTGAGTTTCATCTCATTTGCAAAGATAACACAATTCACTTATATTATATTAAATTCGCATAAATTAAATATCATAATATTAAATAATTCAATTTATTCTTATTTTTATTGAAATTATTAATTAAGTACGTAATCAATTTGTATTACTTTTATGGAAAGAAAAAAACAGATTCAAGTTAGAAAAGAAATTTTAAAGAGAAAAAAGAACAGTTAATATTCGAAATTAAATGTAACTGAAAGTTTTTGGAAATCTCAATGAAACTAATTTTATCCGTCAAATTGATACGTTTTTAAAACAAATAAGACTCTTAATATATCAATATTAAAAAATGTTATTTAATTTTACAATTCATGAATATATTCATAAGCAAGAACTTTATTTTTTAAAAAACGTTAACAATACTTACAAAGTGAAATGTACTTGTATTGAATATAGACGTATAAAGAGTTGAATAATATTTCATTAAAGATTTTAATTTAAATTAACTTTTTTTAACTCTTTTTAAATTAGCGAAACTTGCTTTTGTAATAACCTAAGTATTATAATTAGAGACCAAGTACACGTAATGCATTTATTTATCTTTTGCAATATATTATTTAACAGCTTTAGGTATTCCATTTACTGAAAATGGATTAGCTAAAAAAACTAAAAATAGTTTCTGAAATTTCAAACTAATTTCGAAAACAACTATAAATGTAAGTGATCGATGAAGAAATATAATCTAAAACAAATATCTTCTTCCAATAATTTGAAGTTTCTATAATTTTGAATTATTTGCTGATAAATACTTCTTCTTTTGTTTGGATTCTAAGAAAAAGATAAAGCTAAATGTAATATATTTGTTTCAATATTTACTAATATCTTTTATATTTGAGTTAAGGAAAAAATATTTACCAGCATAATAGGAAATTGAATAAGTATATTTTAATTTTATTTTAAAGACATGAAAGGACGCTTCAAATTTAATTTACGCTTTTGTAGACTCCTATTTTTCTCCCCATTTGATCTGAATTACTTATTTAGAATTGTTTCGTATGATTAATTTACTGAAGCAGACAATTAATTATAATATTGAGATTAAAACTTCAATATATTAAAAGTTAAGAAGTTAGACAATATTTAATTTCAAAAACTTCATTTTCATTTGAATTGAATTATAAGAATAAAAAGATTGAAACGGAAAATTCCAAAGCATCCATAAAATCAACGAATTCTGTGTAGTAGGTGTGCGGTGAAACAATCCAAAAGATTCTACTAACAGTAATGCTTTACTCAACACAAAAGCCAAAGCACGCACAGCAGCAGCACTCGCAAAAGACGGTGAAACAATGATGAACGCTGCGACTAGCTCGGCAATGACACGCATTTCACTCAAACGATTCACACCATTCTACATCTAGGAAAGAAAATTCTAGAAATGTCAGACCAAATTATGTTCTAAAGGACTTTATATATATAAATATATATATATATATATATATATTGAAAAACGATTACAAACCTTGT
>JAOUZG010013036.1:659837-670879 GCA_026289955.1 Argiope argentata
AAACGATTACAAACCTTGTTACTAAGAATCGAGTTCATTGCGTCAACTACCTATTAAACATCTAACAGATTTATCTGTAAAACAATCTTTCTTGCAGTGGAACTAAGCACGTCGGGAAGCAGCATTACAAATGCGCAACAAAATGTACATAAAAGTTGAACACACACACACACACACATATATATATGTTATGGTAAATGTGATTAATACGTTGATTATGTATAATTATTCACAAATATCTCTAAAATCACTGAACTTATTGATGATTAGGAATAATTACAGGTAATTATGCGTATTCATGCATTTAAACACTAATTACTTTTATTTTGAGTGATGATACAAAGTTAATACATTAAAGTGATGATATAAAGTTAATACATTTTGAATATCAGGTTATATGTTGATGGGAAAACCAAAACGAATTTTTTGATGTGTATGTGTGTTTATAGTGTCTCTCATTCCTTTAGGGATTGGCATCATTTTGAAATTTATACTTCATCAATTACATGTATAATTTACATCCTTACTCGTGCATGAAGTTATATCATTTTTATCCAAATTTATAACGTGAATTGTATACTTTTCTAATACAATTTTACAGCATTTATAATATAATATATTTAAAAATTATCATTGTTTCGATATAAAAAAGTTTTGAAAAAAATTCATTCGGTAATCACCTATTGATTCGCGTTTCTTTGATTCAATTAAAACAATAATTTGCAAATCTTTAGAGTCATAAAACAAGCTTCAATTTTAGGACAGAATAGGAAAGAAAATATAAAAGGAAGTCTTGTACTTGACCACTGGACTTTTTCCCTCCCTCTCAACTATCAGACCAGCAGACGATCGATTTCCATCATCGTCCAGCCCCCTGCCCTACTCCATCTGTACACCCCCACCAGCTTCCCACTGATTTCGTTCGAATCCCCCTTCTCCTCCCCCACGACGCAACACCCCTCCCCTCTCCCATCACGTCCAAGCCCTAATGGTTCCAACGGTACACGTCTCTCGAAAATCCCCCTCACCCCCATACATCCCTCTCCCCTTCCCCCTTTGTCACGTGATCGGTCAGCGCCTGTATTTTCAGATGGGGAATGAGTAGGAAAAAGGCAAAACGTGTTTTTTCCTCTCTTATAAAAGCGTGGCAAGGAAAAAGAATTAAAAGAGTAAAAAAAGCGAAAGAAAGAGAGAGAGAGAGAAAGATGAAAATCGTTCGCGCTATTTCAAGATCGCGACCGTTTGAATTTGTGTAGCTTATCTAACAGTGATTTTTACATATATTCGCGTGAAAAATGCTCTTTTGATTTCAGGGAATTAAACGTATTTAATGAATATCTTTTCTTATTTAACGTTTTGAAATAAGATAACTTTCTTATTATTTTTACGAACTGATAAAAAGAGCTTTCACAGAAGCATTTATTGTTAGACTTTATACCACCTCGCTATTGATGTACACGATAAATCAAAAATCATTGCTAATTCCTAATGGATAACTACTATATTAGAGAGTTTAAAATTATAGGTAAAAAATTTTAGATTTCGTAGTAGATTTTTTTTTTTGTTAACTTTGGAAATAAATGTTGCTAAGAATCTTCATTGGAAGCATGAAGCCAATTAGACGCTTACTTTATGTTTTAGTCTCTTTGGAATAACTGAACTATTTAATAAATGCATTATATAAGTTTTTCCTGTATAAACTGCTACCAAATGTTTTGCTTAAAAAGTATGATAGTAATTCAATCAACATTTGCTAGTTGCAACACGGGAGAAACTCATGGAAAACTCCCAAGTGTGGCATTCCTGCATATCTTTTTATTGTTTTAACCCGTTTAACTAAACAAAAGTATCCGCTTATTTTTTAAAATTCATATCCGTTGGTATGTGGAGTCAATTTGACTTACCGGAATCGAAAAATGAATTAAAGAAACCAGATCTTAAATGGAAATCGAGTGGTTACAAACATTTCTTGGTCTCAGTTACAAATCGGGGAAGCAATAGAAATCACCACAACTGCATGCTTCTATTATGAAATGAAGACACCAGAGGAGTTGTGAAAGATGTATTTCCAAAGCTAGCCTATAACTATTCAAATAAAACGCCCGCTACTCTCTACTGCTTGAAATGCCTCACAATACAGGGACTGTATAAGTTTCATTCGCAATTAACAAAGGATTTAAGTAAAAAAAAATGATTGTATTCAACTGAATTTGTTTCCTTTCCGCAAATATGCAAGTAAATAAAAAGTGCGACAAATTTAGAATATTTATAAAAAGCTTATAAGCAATGAGAAATAAAGGTTTGAAAATAAATTTTATGGAAGATATTGCTGTAACTCTCACTGCAATATCAAAATTTTCTACCCAAAAAAGGACTTCACTGACTCATATAGTTGAGTTAAAATGCACCGCTTTAAAACACTCGGAGATATTTTGTAATAAATATTCATCATTCTTAAGAAAACTTAGAATCATTTTGTAATACATTTGGAATAACAAATTAATTTAATTCTATTAATTATAAATATTTGTACACTATCAAGACATTCTTTCATTTCGAGACGTTCTTTTAAGCATCTTTGATTATTTTCCAATGTTATTTGCTCTCCAACTATATTTAGAGTTATTTAGAGTTACGTTTTTTTTCCTTTTAATTCTGATACAGACACAATAAAACTGAAAGTCATAAAAGCAGGAAAAAAATGCAAAAATGAAATAATTTTCAATTCTGGATAAATTATATTTCATAAAATATTAATTTTTAACTAAGTTTCTAATGAAAATTAAAATAAAAAATTGAAATGATTAATAAAAATATGCTGGTTGTCGAAAATCCGAATTTTTAAAATTTATGAAATCGAAACTATATATAGTTGAAACAAATATTATGAATTTAAAAAATGATTTAAAATAAAATTTGCAATTATAATCTAAATCGTCATAAAATGCTTTTATCCACCTTCCTTCCCAAAATAATAAATAAAAATTGTACTTATTTGTGATCGTATAAATTCCAAAATCTATTTAAACTTCAGAAAAAAAATCTTAAAATATATCACGTTTTATAATCATTTTAAAAAAACATTTTATTGCCTTGAAAAGACTTAATACACATTAGGCACACACACTCCTATTTAAGTTTCAACTGTATTTTTTATTTCAGACACCATACGATACTTCCGTTAATAAAATGATTTAATTTTGTAACATGACCGAACAGTGAAGCGAGGATTTTTCATTTCCCGTTTCCTTCATTCTCTCATTCACTGTTCATCAACAGTCAGCACTTTAACGTGCCCTATCGAAGGATTTTATAAATAAAATAACTTACTTTTCCTGGGATAATCTGAAGAGACATCTCGTTGGAGATGTTTTTATTTCTTTCTATTATTTCTTCACTTTTACTTGTTTTCGCAATCGACGCTCTTCAAAGCTATCTAAAAATGAAAATCATCAATTATTATCTATTCATGAACGTAAAACAATCCCCAAGAAGATCCCTAACATTATTTCGCATCATAGAAAACACTGGATATATGCGGAGAAATTTATTCAAAATGTGTCTACCACCCTTTTCAGTTTATGAAAACACACCTCGTATTTAGATTAGACGTTGATAAAATAAAACGCGAAAGAAACGAAGAAAGACGAGTTTCGTCTCTCCTACCGCAGTGTTCGTGAGAGCACTCATTCCAAGAATTAAAACGCGTTTTATGAATATTTATGACGGAATTTTCTTCAAAAAGAGACTCGAAGAAAATTCAACGTAACCATCAGGAAACGCTTTCAACCTTTAAATTGTTACGTTTTGAAAGATCATGTAAAAGTGTATAAAGCAAAATTAGCACTGAAGTAATCAAATCTATTTGCGAATGATTTTTTGATATAGACGAAATGTTTAAACAACTCATCTTGTAAGTAATATCCTTTTATTCAAAATAGATATATGCCAAAATTATTGCTAAAAAAGGAAATTTTAGCTCAACATTTATTTTTTATTTCGTACTGAAAATGCTCTCATATATTTTCCTTTTACATGGAGCAAAGATTGGGAAAATGTGCTTTTCTGGAATATTCTCCACATTCAAATTTTAAAATTGTTATGAAAATATTTGTGTATTTTTTAAAAAATTGAATTTACCCTATAAGAAAATAACATTTATTTGAATTACACAACATGGAGTTTTAAATATGAATTTTTTAAAATAATCTTGATTGTCCAAATCGTTAATTACAAATGAATACTGATTAATTTGATTCAACTGATACTATATTACATAATGCGCTTTTATTAATATTATCGACTCATTAATGGGAACTCAATTTAGTTTATTACCTTTTATATAAAAATCCTTATTAATTAATCAATAATTTCGCTCACTGAATTCAAAAAATAATCCAGTACTGAAAGGAATATTCTTAAATTGTAAAGATAGTCAAATATAAAAGTCAAAATTTAGGAAGTTCATTTTTTGTTTAAATAAAAAGAAGAAAAGCATGATGTTATTTTGAATATTCTTTCAAATGACTCTTCTACAGAAAAATACTGTAAGCTATTACACGGTATATAAAAGCAGTGTTTATTTTAGATCATTTGGAATATGATTAACAGGATTTCGGCTTGGCTGGATTCGGTGGTTGCTATTGCGTGCGGATGACAAATGTAATGATTTTATTACAGACTTTAAATGTTTGTTTCTCTTTCCTTTCCCCTCTTACGATTCTTTTGTTTCTTAGGGTCAACATTTTTTTCTCAGTTATCAGTAGTAAATGGAAATGTTTGTTTCTCTTTCCTTTCCCCACTTACGATTCTTTTGTTTCTTAGGGTCAACATTTTTTTCACAGTGAATTTTGAATGCATCCGACATTTAGTGTACTCTTTAATAATAAAAACTTATAGCCACATTGTTTGTTTAAGCTAGACATAATCTTTACTGAAATGCTAACCGCTTGCAAACTTTATTTCCTCAACATTTAAAATGAGTTTTTTTTATTTTGGACATTACGAATACCATTTTATTTTGCTTTAAACTCAAAACAAAGTTATTTGGTTTTCACTCCTTTTACAATTTTATTCTTTCAAGACAAGCGTGCCAAATTTAAAATAAAATTCGTCCTACTCCTTTTAGACCCTTTTAATGTTGTCAGCTAGCTAATGGTGTTTTTTTAAGTTTCTCTCATTTCAATTCGGTACAAAACCACCAAATATCACCTGTTGCATCGTAAGTTTCAAATAAACCAGACAGTCGTGATTAAGTAGGGAAAGAAAGGTACGATAAATATCATTATGAAGTTAAATAGTCCAAATTATGATCTTGGTGCATTTGAAAGTAATCAATGTATTCCTAGAGTTTACGCATTCGTGCTGGTGATCGCTTGTGAAGCGAAGAGTTTAATTTCATTGGATATTTAAGTGGAAGTTATGCTAATATAAATTCTTTCTATTTTATTTATTCTGTAAAGTTTTCACTTCAAATGTCTTCCTCCCAAAATTGCGAATAATATTCAATAAATAAATGTTTATTTTAAGCTGTGTTTAAAGTACAGAGAGTGAAGACAAAGTTAAGTTGAGGTATCTTGATATATTTATTTACTGATTTTTTTAATGTATTATGGTTATTATCTTCTGGCCGTTGCTTTAGAAATCGATGCTTAGAGTAAAATTCAATTTCCTCTCAAGAGCAGCATATCTCTTTTTACTTGACAATTAACCAATAAAAAAGTCGCAGTAATCGGAACACAAATTAAATTTTAATTAACGTAATAATTACGACATCCATTCTCGGCAAAAGACAGGAAATTTCAGCAAAAATTATTTAATTTTAAAGGAAACTTCCCGCTCAAAAAATAAGAAGATAATTATAAAAAGAATAATGAAACACTTAACAAGTCGGGAAACATTCTTGAAACCGTTGACGGGATCATTCAGAACAGAATTTTCGGAAGAAAAGATGAAAGAATCTTCCAGCAGAGATATGAATTGCAGAACTTGGAAGGAGACAAGAAGTAGCTAAGACCAAAGTCTTCTTCTCTCCTACCTTTCCGAAAAAGGAGTACCTTTAAGGAGTTGTTTCCTTCGTCCCAAAATGAGGAAGTGCTTTCCGAAGGGGAAGTGGAGATAAGGAGCCCAGGTACTGTCACAGGAGCCCGTCGGAAACATCTCAGAGATACTTATCTCAAATCTCAGACTTCTCCTTTTGGCAATACGGGAAGCCTGAGATACTTCTTTTTTCTTTCTTTCTTTCTTTCTCTCTATTTTATTTTACTTCTTCCTCCACCCTGCGGTATCAGTGAGGGAGGCGGTTTGTTCATTTATTTTTTCATTTATCGGAAGAGGCCACTTCCTCGAAAGGAAATGAGATAGGTTCAGAAGATAATTCTGCTTTCCCGGAATTCTTCCTCCTCGTATAAACAATTAATTATGATATCGCTTTTAAGAAAAGTTTTACTGTAAAAGGAAGGGGAAGTCAACGACGCTCATTGTGAAGAATTCCTCCATTTTTTCCCCACCTGCCGTCTTTAATTTGGTAAAAGGGGAGTGTATCATCCTCCCGCAAAAGTTTGCAGTCAGATGGTTTGACATTGAGATGCTTCGCTGTCAATAGTTCGAGAGTCCCTCTATATTTCATAATGATGATATTTCCCCGTGCATTTTGCTTTAATCAGAAAACTGAAACTTGCATCTCACATCACCCCCAGATTCGCCAATCTTGTCTCGCTAAAAATTAAAACATGCCGTATTTCTTACAAGCAATGCTCGATAATCCCCCTAATGGTAGAGAGGAATCATTTTTTCACTCGCTTTCATCAACTTTACTATAACTACGGACAATCTCCCCCCCTTCCTCACTAAGTCAATAAAAATATTAAAATACTCTTCTGCTTAATTATTCCCATGTTTAAGTGAATAGATTGTAAACGGATAGTTTATGTAAGAATATTTATTTTACATGAAACAGATGATTTCACAGTTTTTACGGTTAATCAACACGTTTATGACAAGATTGTTTATTATCTCTTTCATTAAAAAAGAATGTCGCTTCAGGTATAAAACGATTATTTTTAGTAGATTACAATTTGTTAAGGTTATTTTTTAATACACAGTTTGAAATTGTTTAAACTTTTGAGATTTGATTAATGTTTCAATTAAAATAAGCACTTGGATTACAAACGAAAATACGGTCATCTAGTGCATGAATGGGTAGAATACGGAAAATGCTTCGACATAGTAATAGGAGAAATGGTTAAATATTAACTGTAATTAGCAGTTTTCTTTCAATATATATTGTATACAAAAGTGAAAAAAAATGTGAATAAGAAACAACGAAGATGGAAAAAACACACCGTAAAAAAAATACGCATCAATTCCAGAAATGAATTGAACAATACAAAATAAAGTTATTTGTAGAATAATATGTATAACACAGTAACAAGTTTAAAAATTTATCTATAAATATTTCATTCTTCAGAAAAGAATTTTTTCTTAAAAAGCTGACCACTTAAGAATTCTGTTCATCAATTTTCATTTCAAATTATTAGAAGAATTAATAAGAATGAATAATAATAATGTAGACGATGTTTCCTTGTCTTAACTGGATTTTTATTTTTATGTTTTAAGAAAAAACTTTTTATTTTCATTTCTTACTTGATTTATTTTTAAGTTAATTTATTTGTTTATCATTCAATCATTTACTATTTAAACGATTTTGTCCTATTACATATTTTGGCGATTTAGATCACGCACCTCTATTCTCCGATTCAAAGTATTCTCTATGGAAGCAACGAAGAGACAAAGAAAAAATTCGCATCGTCAATCGTCATCAGAACAGAGTGAATCGGAAAGCGAAAGGTTGGAAAGAGATGGAAACTCATTCTACTTCCTCTTTCAATGCTTAAAAGATATTGTAGGAAAATATACGCTTGACAAGCAAGTCTTTTATTTAAAAAAAAACTATAATAACGAAATTGAGCGTGTTTTTACATCCCGATGCAAGAGCAAGTCGCCGAAATTCCTTTCTTCATTGATTCTATTATGAAATTCTAATAGGAGTTTTTTTAGCACTTGTCAATTTAGGCAAGGGAATATTAGGTGTCTTTATAAAAAGATGCAGCAGTGTTAAGGATTTTTATCCATTTTTTTCCTGTACTGGGGAAACCAAAGTGAGAGCTTTTGTTAAACGTGGGTTAGAAATAATCAAATAAAAAAGAGAGAACGGAATTAGGAAGTAAGAGAATATTTTAGAATGATGCTAACACGGGCTGATTTAAAATAAAAAATTTGGAAATTATAGTTTAAATTAACTTTTATTCTGATTAAATAACTTCAGTGTTCTTCAAATCAGTTTATTACAGCAGTGTTTGGTAATTTATCATAATTAATGATTCAGATGCGGATCGACTTATTTATTTTAAAAGTGATAATACTTTTATCACTAACATTTTTACACATTAAAAAAAACATTGCATCTAATTTTTTTCTCTTACTCTTGATTTCTCCCAAAGAAATAGAAAAGAGACTTGTCATAAATCCATCTAATTAAAAACGTCATTTCGCATCATTGCTGATTCTTCCGTCACCGGTGTAGGTGCGCAGCCTTTAAATATCCATCTGATTATCCGCCTTCATGAGCCAGCATTCAAAAAAGAAAGGCACAAAAGAAAACACAGAGGCAAAGTTCACTTAACGATTAGCTTTACGTTTATATTAACTGGCTTTAGTGCGTGCATTTTTTTCACTCTCCACATTTAAATCCAGCTTGCTGTTACAGTAATGTAACCCGTCATTGGACTTGAATTAAAAAATAGGGTGCGTTTAAAGAAACTAAAAAAAACCGCATAAACCAAGCTAATAAATTTGTGGTCCTGATAACAAAGGCCGAAAGCTTTTTGTTTTTAGTTTTCAGAGCAACGAATAGATTGAAGGTAAAAATTTTCCTCCCCTTGCTGCCACTGCCTGCTTTGTTATTTTAGCTGCCAACCCTCCCTTTTGCCGAACCACTAACTCAACTCCACTCCGATTTTTTTAATTCTTTATTTCTTTTTTCACTTTTTTGTCTTCCGTTTTAAACATCCTCTGTTTTAGAGAGAAGAGACCTTAACTGTGACTGTTAGGCATGGTAGCAAACGATAGAGTCAAAAAAGGATGACGAGGAAGGATGGGGAGAGGGCATTTAAAGAGCTGGTTGGAGGGGTGGGGGGAGTCGGTAGAAAAGAGCGGGAAACCGCTAATGACTGTGCGGGAGTGGTATTGGCTCCCTTTGAATAATGAGGAACAGCTTTTGTTTTTGCGTCCACCTTCTCTGTGTACTATCTCGGAGGGGTTGGTCGAGGAAGGGGGTTCAGGAAGTCGTCTGAAGGGGAATGGGGGTGGTTTAGCAACCACTACGCACGACTACTAATTCAATTCTTGCTTCCTTCCGTAGATTGGAGAAAGACTGTTACCCTAAAATCCTTACTAAGATGAAAACGAGGAACATTGATAACTCTCTGGGTTTCTCTCCCTCTCTCTCTATCTGCCCTTATTTATTTGTACGCTTTCCCATTCATTCTCGGGGATTTTTTTTTTTCCATCACACCTTTTCACGTAAGGGAACTGATAAATGCTTTCCAAACGGGCGGATGTGACGAATGTTAGGGTTGAAGTTGCGTTGTCATCCTAGGGTTGGGTGATAAAAATCACTACGGGGACCAACCGGGGCCGGAAAACCCGAGTAATTAATTATTTGAAGCTGCATCAGATTATTTTTCTGCTATTACTTCTGGCAAAATTGTCAAAAGATAGCCAACTAATGCTGTGCTAGGGAGTTTTTCTACTATCCAGTCTTTACAGATTGTTGGATCACCACAAGTTGGAAGATGTCATTTTCATGAGTTTTAAAACTTTTTTACAGTGAAAAATGGTTTCAAGGATAATTTATTTGTAATTTTAACAAACGGAAAATTGTTAGCTTTTTTTCCCGGTTCTTTTTTATAGGGTACATCGGTTTTGAAAATGTATTATTTTAACTTATAAATATGATTCTGGTTATATATTTAAATAGATAAAAAAGCATCCAAGAATTTAATCCTTTAGCTCCTAATAAATTAAGAATAGAAATAACTTCACAACAATAATCTTTCTCTTTTATGAACTTAACTTCATCTTTTATATAAGTTATTTCAAAATACGTTTGAATATTAATTTTAGAATACGAAAATTATTTACAAATTAATGTCCTGTGGGTATATGGTGACCGTAAGTGAGACATGAAAATACATATATATATATATATATATATATATATATTTGAAACTTTTATAATTCAGAATTTTAAAAAGCAATTTTTGTTTTTAGAGCAGAGAAATTTTAATGCAACAATTACATTAAAAAAAACTTTGATAATAATTCATTATAATTCTCATATAATTTATAATTCCTTTTTTAAATACTAAAAACATTTTAGTGATTTAAAGAAACAGATTTTCGGTTGCTGTTTAATTGGGGAGGGTCCATGGGTAATTGGTGTCTAAGAGTAATGGGACCAAGGTGACCGTAAGTGAGACATGAAAGAGCCGGAAAGCGAGCGCCTTCTTTAGAGAGCTCTCGAAGCAGACAGTAAGCGCCCTCTCGCCATTTCAATGGAATCTTATGAAATCTATTAACTTTAATTTCGAAGATAGTGAAAAAAAAAGTGTTATCGGAACTTTTCTAAGCGTCATCATTCAACTCCTAATTCAGCTATTTGCAAGCTTTCTTGGATCTGTAGGATAGAAGGTCACCAGTGAGATATAGTTTTCATGCTTAGATTTTCTCGCGAGGAACAAGATTGGATTTTCAGTTACCCCTGATAATTTTCTAGAGATATTATGAGGAAAAGGTCTTTATTGTAATAAAAACTTACATTTTACATGCATTTTGAATCATTTATTTTATGATACGATGGTTTTGCATCTAGAAACATGGTAGTGTCCCGTTCTGCCAATAATGTTTATCATCTTGTATGGTATTAAATACTGATGTTTTTAAAGAATTTACCATGCCAGTTATACACATAGCACTTTTTC
>JAOUZG010013036.1:693961-725319 GCA_026289955.1 Argiope argentata
TAAATTTTTTCAATGTGATACGTTACGTCACATGAATGCAAATAAAATTAATTAAACTAAATAAATTTTATTCTTAAGTGTTTTTGACCTTTTTCAATCACTTCAAATTCGCTAAGAGAATTTCTCTCTCTCTCATTAAATAAGGCACAAATTATTAACTACAGATTAAGTTCAAAGTGTAAATGAAACTCGAAATTATTGATCATCATTCAAAATTTACATTTCCTTTAGAAAAATAATGTTCAAGTCTTCGTTCTCTTAAATTAATTAATAGAATAATTTTAGTCCATTTTTTTTGCCTAGTTTGCTTTTTTCCCTCAAATTATGAAAAAGACAAAATCTTACTGGAATAAATCTTTAAATTGTCAACTATGTATCTTTTCATTTACAATTATGTTATTTTCACTTTTTTTATTGATATTTTTACTATGTTGGCATATTCTATTCTTATTTTTTGTTGTTGTTTTTTGGTTTTTGCGAGACATTATTTTTGTAATGTTACTTTATTTTAAAAATTCAACAAGTGAAGAAATTGCAATTGAAGGAACCGGCCTCCTTCCGGTCGACTTGCCTCGATAGTTGTGTACGGTAATATTTGCAATAAGATTTATTGTCAAATATTACCATGTAAAAGTACACGGTTCGATAAAAGAACAAACACAATTTGGTCAATGAATAAATTGACATACTTTTGAATATAATTAAACTACTGATTCTGTAATGAATCGTGCTACTAAAGTGAGGAGGGAAAAGTATTAAAAATTTAGTATTATGATATAGAAGTAGAAAATGTTCTTTTATAAATTTAATGTAATGTAATATTTTTTTCTCATTTGGCTTTAATAATGTTTTAAAATGAAAGATAAAAGCTTAACTGAAACTATGGAAAATACAATTACAACATGTAATTGTAATGTTAGAAATAGCATTTAAAATTAACTCTAAAAATATCTGTAATTAGAAAAAAAGTTGTTTCAAAGTTTTTCACAATTTGATTTTAATCAAGGTAAGGGCAAAGTTTTGAGTTTTTTAAATATAAATTAAATCGACGAGTTCATTTAGTTAATAAAGCTAGTTTTTTTTCTTTACAGTAATACATACCTTTAAATAAAATCACAGCAAAATGTCTAACATTATAATTTTTTTTTTAATTTATTAGTTATAATCCTATCGAATTTTGCAGTTCCAGTTTTAAAAGCTCATCTCATCGAGTTCCAACAGTCATATGCAACTTTCTTTATTACTGCTATTAATAGAAATAAATTGTACCTTTCTTTTTAAATTCAATTACACAATTAAAGAAAACGTTTTAAGGGTAAGATAATAACCTCTTCGTACTGTGATTGCCTATAAATCCGAAACATATCTCACTATGCTTCATTTAGTCTTTTTTACGGATGCGCTGAATTACAGGATTCACTTAGCTAATTAATGAGAGGAAAAATACTATTAGAAATGTTCTGGAGAGTGCTCGCCGCGTTACCAAAAGATTCATTTAATCGAAGGAAAGAAAACATTTAAAAAATCAAAAAGTAGACTTCATATAGAAAGTTTAATCGAACGCAAAAATATTCTTGACCATCGCCCTCTATGTAAAATTCATATAACCTTAAGAGTTAAAAATTAATGAGGTAATTCTTTTCGCAAAATAATTCCATCAATTGTAATAACGTTTTTTTTAAATTCAATTAGATATACAAATGATTAGATACAAAATTTTTAAATGTTATAATAGAATTCAAACTTATTAAATACATGCTTCAGCCAATCATTAATTCCCCATTCTGTCTTTATTTCCTTTTTTATAGCAATTTAATTGATTAATTTTCTAAATTCAATTCAAATGATTTTTCAGTCATATCAGACAGTAAGGAAAATTTAAATATAGTTATTTAAAAACTGATTAGTCAATAATCTGGGTGAACAAGTTGAAAGCCACAGACAGCTTGAATCTCAATAAATATTTTCAATTCGTCCGCTGATCTTCTATTAAATTAATCAATAAGCCTACTTCAAAGGAATTAAAGAAACAAAAATTGATGAATGAATAAAAATTGTGAGTGAAGAAAGTGTTTTTAATGAAAATTCAAATAACTAATTCTAATAAAACTATTTTCTGCATAAAATCAAATTATGAAAGCATACTTTCATTTTAAAATGAAACCCAATGGATAATAAAAAAGAAAAGCCAACGTCCAATAACAGATACTCATGTCACATAATGCAGAAGTATACATATATAAATAAAGCAATAAAAATTATAACTAATGAGTACAAATTCTTTTTAACGAGAAATTTAATCCTCTAATTTCTTCAGTTTAAATAAGAGAATTATTATTTTTTAAAAATTTTTATCCCAAATTCTATCATAATATAAATTATAAGGTAAATTTTGGGAAAGGGGTAAACTTTTTTTTAAATATAAATTTACAATCAACTGATTTTGAATTATTTGACAGTTAATGAGCATCGAATGAACAACACCGGCAGTAAACATTCTCCACGGTATTTTCCTGAAATTTACTGCCACACCTCTGCGGTTCGCATTCATATTTGACAATTATTTGAACGTAAACAAAATTTTAAACTTTCTTTTTCATAAGATTAAAATAAAATTGCAGTCACTGTTTAGAGGAAAATTATTTCCATTTCTAACCAGCGTTAACCATTGTTATATTCTAACCATGGTTATAAATCACTGCATATTTCTATACCTGTTCTTTTAATTAACGCCTCGATAAAGTTTTGAATCCGTTTACTATCAATCAAAAATAGTTGAGATTGAATGATTCAGAAACAGCTTCCAAATTCAGGTCAACAAAAAAAAGTCCTGAATAAACAGGTCAACTCATTTTGATTCATGCCTGTCCAGTGGTTTCCCTAAAAAGTATCTGAGTGATGAATGCAGAGAGGCAGCTGGCGTTAAAAAGGTAAGGAATAAACATTCCAGCCCGTCCTTCGAGGTCCGAAAACGGAATAAATGTTCCGTGGCGGTCGACCTTTTAATGGGGCACAGGGGTCAGACAGTGCCACAAATAAAAATTAAGAGAAGAGTTGCGATTATTGCCGAAGGGATGCCGGAGCGCCCTCTCCAAGGCAAATTAATTGGCTGGCAACCTCGTAGTCATGGCAACGTCACCGTCTTCCGTTTTATAGCCTCTCGCTCCCTCGATTTCCTTTAGAAAGAGCCTGCTTATCTCCTTCTTCTTAACTCCGGCTCAAATTCTTTTTTTTTCTTTCGTTTTATTTCATTCTACTTTATTATTTTTTTTCGGTTTTAAGAAATGGGTGAGATGACACGCATGGAATTAGAGAGCTCTGGGGACGGAAAAAAATGGACAGCAGCGAGTTGGATATTTCTCTCCGTACCTCCCTCTCTCTCTCTCTCTCTTTATGTTTTATTATTATCATTTTCATTCCATTCAATCTGAAAAATCATTCGCATACCTTTTCGGATTCTTTATTCTTTGATTTTTTTAATTGAACCTTCTTCATTTTCTTTGTTATTTTCACAAAAAAAAAGAAAAGAAAAAGATGAAGATTACCTCTGTTGTTATTGCTTGTTCACAATGAATGAAAACAAAGATGTTTATACTGAAATCTATTTTTTTTTGTCAATTAAAATAATTCTATTTTAATAATTCTATATTTTTCTAAATGAAGAAGGAAAAAACTATTTATTGTTCAACAGAACGATGTAATTATTCTTAATATAGTTTTTTATGCAATTTCTTACCTTGATTTTCCTGATTTTACTATCGTAAGGAAGTTAAAAGAGGACATCGGCTGAACAGTAAAACAAATACGTTGCAGAACTCTTTATAAAATACTCAATAGTTAAAAATGTTATTTTGAAAAATATTTAAAGCAGTAGCATTATTCATAGCAGCATAATAAAATATTCGGATCAAATTTCAGCATCAAAAAAAATGATTTTTCACGGAATTTCCATTCAAGTCATTTAAATGATTTAAATAATAATTTTTTCAGGCAAAAAATGAAATTTCCCTTTTAACTCCGATGTTCGTAATGTAAAGGAAAATTAAAACAGATTTTAAATGAATTTATGTAGTATGTAGTTTATACTAAAAGCAGATTTTGCACACACATATCTCTATGGAAACCCGATAATATTTTTTAAATTTTTTTTCTTTCAATCGGTTTTCTCCCTCTGTCTTTTTCAAATATTTTTTATTTGTAGTTTTCAATTTTACCATTAATTTATAAAAGAAAATTTAATTTTAAAAATTTTACATGCCAGAACTGTCTTAATTAGTTTTTCTATAACGTCTTGAATCTTATTTCTTCTGCTAACATTTCAAATAATTTGAGAAAATAACACATATCTTAAGAAAAATTATATTCGGAATTTCTGTTCAATATGTAAATTTACTTGAAATATTCAGTAAAACGGAAGGCGAGTTACATCAATTATTTTAATGATTAATTTTCATAAGGATAAAAAAAATTCATAATTTTAAGAAATGTTCACACATATCTTAATATATTCATCAAGAATCTAACAATATTTTTGGTTTGTTCAATAAAATCATAAATGCTTTTATTTCTTTAAATTAAACAAAATTGGATTTCTTACTAACTGTACATTAAAAATATTTAAATATATTATTATCAACAAACGTTTGTGACTAATAATGGAATTATATAGATATGATGTCAAATTTTGGCTTATTTTTTAATATATAATTTTAAGGGGAATATTATATGTGGTTTTATCAGTCAATGTTGAAAGCGATGGATCATGACTTTAACTATATGCGTTTGGCTAATTCAGATTGCCTCGGTCTTCGATTATAATAAAAGTTGAGATTACGTTTTTATTAGAATAAATTTCCATAAATGATATCACAATCGTTTGATAGGAATAGCCACATGTGCATCTAATAAATCTTTCCTATAATTGACAAATTCTATAAATAATTTATGCATATATTTTACTTCCAGAACATATAAAACACAATAATGGTTTCTAAAAATATTTCAAGGACAACACCCCCTAAACATCTGTGTCTATTCTTCTTTTACTTGTCCATAGACCTCCACCCACGCCTGATTCGATCCAGTATTTATTCGAAAATGAATTTTGAGACAAAAGACTAAGCGCGCGACTCCACACCCCGTTCGAATCTGGTTTGTAGTTTTCGGAATAATACTATTTCAATCTCCAAACACAAAACCACAAGTTATTTGAATAGGATATAAAAAATAAACAATAATAAAAAAAGGGTTGCCATTTATCCCAGCGGCGGAAGCTTCCGGTTTACAGGAATTCCGGGAAGATAAAATGCACGGCGGACGAGGACGCGAGAGGAGTGGCGGAATTTTGTTTGAGCCAGGGCGGCTAATCTGCATATGTGTCGGTATATTTGCAGCCATATCAGTAACCGTAGGGTTATATCTCTGCTGCCTGTCCTTTGTTCGCCGCCTCACCAATAGGAACAGGTCGGCATAGAGGGCCGGGGAAACCAGAACTCACTCCCTCTCCCTCCGGCATTTCCTAATAAAAGCCCCTCCAGCATCTAAATTGGGGGTGTTGGAGGTTGTCATGGAAACGAGAGGTGGCTTGACGAGGATTAATTCCATCGTCTGGTGCCCAGAAGCTGCTTTATCGTCGGGAGGGTTCGCGGCAGATTAGCAAGAGCACGTGATGCCCGGTAATTTGCTCCCACCGTGAACCCCAGCCGTGTGTCCGGCCCCACCACGGCATCACCATCCGGCAAGCATAAATCTTCCCTGAATTTCGAAAAGGGGCTGCCCGGATGCGATTTACCACCACACCTTCTGGTCGCATTCCCCTAAGAAAATACTACAGCGAAATGCGGTCGCCAGAAACGAGTGTTGTGGAGGAATTTTGGAGGTCTTCCAACTCTGCTGGCTTGATTAATTGATAATTAATCTGCGTTGGGCAAATTCAGAAAACGGGAACTCATCCTCGGGGCTCGCGCGATGGCGGGCGTTTATTTCACTAATTATTAACACTCGTTCGGAAATTGGTGAGGGGAATAGAGGACGATTTAAAAGGAAACAAAAATCTGGACGCCATGGCGGCGAGATTCGTCTCTCTTCCATCAGAAACTGGGACGGATTTGAGACGAGGGGGTGCATTTCTTCGCGAGAGTCTCCGCACTTGAGATTATTGCGTGTAAAATAAGTTTCCTTATTAAACTTACTCGAATAAAAAAAATAAAGATTGCGCTTACAAGTATGAAGCTATGGGAGTAATCCAGTGAATAATACAACATATATTTCAACAAATGTTTCTAAAAAGCAGCTTTTTGCTTTACTAATAATTAATTGTAATAAATAATTTTTTATGTTATTTACAATAGATTTGCAATTCCTATACGTGGTTATCAAAGTTTGTTTTTTCTATCTTCTTTAAAAGTATTCCGATACTCTTATTTTGCACATAATTATCTCAAGTGTGAAGACCCTCGCGAGGAAATGCACCCCCTCGTCTCAAATCTGTCACAGTTTTTTATTGAAAATCAAAGACAAATGCTTATTTTTCTAATACTAATTACATTTTAAAATATCATCTATACTGCACATAATTAAAAATTTAAGATGAATGTCACTGAAATTTCTGATAGAATTTTTTCCTTCAATAATCTATACTATTAGGTGTTAGCTTATTTATTTGCCCACTCTTTCTCCTCTTTCCATAATGTTGCTCCGATTATATTGGACGGCATTTTTGTTTGGTTATTGCACGTTTATGCCTAATAAGAAAAAAAAATTAAAAACTCACGAGTTCTCGATCGTATGAATGTTAATGGAAAAATATTAAACTTCACAAAAATTTTGACACAAAATTTTAGTGATGAATATCATATATGTTTCATTAAGATAAGCGCACACCACTTCACAACATGTTTTAGATACAGTAATAATGAGTCATATTGCATGATTTACAACTTGTATTAGCATACTTTTACACTTATAGGTTATTGTGTAAAATTCATTTTTTATTTATGATCAAACCATAAAGATTATTGGAACCTCCTTTGAATTAGATGATATATGTCAATAGTTATAGATACACATTTAATATTAATGTAAATATATTATTTTATGCATAACTTTTTATGGGAAATTCTATTTCTGTCAGATTCCTCTCAGAAAAACTTTCATATAAGTAATTTATTCTTTTCATAATCTGACACTACTCCCAGCAGGCCCTGACACCTTTATAAGTCCATATCTTCAACTTTGATTAAAATAAAATGGTTTTTCTTGATATTTTAATTAAATTATTTTAGCGCTTATCATTAACAAATATTCCCCAAAATAAAAGTTAATGAAAGATTTTTAAATATTTTTTCTTACTTTTAATCATCTTAAACAGAAAAGAACTTTTAATTTTTCCGCGCCTTAGTGCGAGAACTCCATCTCTAAATTCATGGGCGAAAGACAAAATATGCAAAAGCCCAAAAGGGAGAAGGATAAAAAAAAAGCTTCTTCTTAAATTACGATCAAATTCACATTCGCAATTCTTTCTGTTAAGAAGGTGAAAACTGGCATCGAAACGTTGGAAGGGCCACAACAGAAACGAATAATAATAAATAATTTTTAAAAAAACGTTACACTCGCATATCTTTTGTCGAGTTTTGATTCCATTTTTGTAAATAAAGGGAAAAAGAGAAGAAAAAAAATGTCGGGGGGGGGGGAGGGCTGAATCTTTTCTCGAGCATCACCACTAGTAGCAGCTGCTTAGCGCACCGCTGGTTTTAAAATTTTAATGAATACATTGTCGCTGGGAAGAAAAGTCGTTTTGTTCTTCACAACCCTCCCTCATCACAATGAATGTTTCGCGATGGAAAAGGGAGAGTCATTTAAATTACAAATATGGAAGTCAACAAAACGAAGAGAAAAGAAAGATTCAGAACCCGGTCCGAGACCTTGGATTTTAATGAAAACTTTTGAATCAGGTAAGCCTTAAGCAATTATGTAAACCAGCGAAGGCGAAAACCATGTAGGCTGCTGTGTGCGTGGGAAAGCAGCTCGGCCTGCAAAAAAAGAAAAAGAAAAAGAAAGGGGGTGAAAAAAAAGAAAAAGATTACGCCAGTTTATCATCACAATGGAGTTTTCCCTTCAGTTTGTACAGAGCCGGGCATAAGAATCCAACGAAGCATTCAATGACAAAGACAATTTTTGCCTTCGAAACTCGTTTCTTCGTTAAGTTTTCGGGATGAAGGGAAACAACAACAAGAAGAAGAAAAAGCATAAGCAGAGGAATTATTTATCGATGTGGAGGTGTGGTGAAGACCTTCGAGATGGTGTGCTGCGGCCATGTTACTACAGCCGACGTCAGCAGAAGAAAAAAGAAGGGGGGGGGAAGAGATTAGTTCGGGTGTAATTATGAATTTTTGTCGCACAGTGGCAGCACGCAGGAGCAAAGACTCTGCGAAAGAAACTAAAAGTGGTAAAGGAACACGGCAGCATCTTTTGGGAATCTTCCGAACACCTAACGGTGGCCTTTTTCAGGGGGGTGAAGTGAAAAAAAGAGGAGGAGAGGTCTTCCTCCACCTTTTCCCTCCCTCCCTACGCTACCCAACTCTCTCGCCATCTCCCTGCAAAACGCGTGAGATTCATTTTGCCGAGTTTATTTGCTCTTGTCATGAAAAATAAAAAAATGAAACAAAAATATTAAAAAAATACAAGTGAGGTGAAATTTTTCCGGCTCAGCAAATAGTAATTTTACTTGTTTCCCTGCTGAGATGTTTTTCTAGCACACAAACGAGTCGGGACTCAGTTTTTGCTTTTATTCCGGGACTTATCGCTGTTATTTCTGAGAACGCAATCAAAAATGTTTTCCTTTTGCGCGGAAGAAAGAAAAAAAAACAGCAGCGAACTGTTTGCTTACAATGCTATTTAGTATATATTAGCAAATACAGATTTTACACTTGGTTATGGGGAGTGAGTGGACGATAAGTATTTAGCATCCCTTATTGCTTTCGTACTGAAATAGTAATGTGCTTACTGCATGCGTATTAAATCTTCTTTTAAAAAGATGAAAAGACCGCTGTTCTTTTCTTTCTTTTTTTAAATCAAGATCATCTTTTCTTACTGCTTCATTCCGCTTCATTTTTCTTTCGGTATTTAATCTCTGGGCTTTTTTCCTTTCCTTATTTTATAAGCTGAATCGAATTATTTTGCACTCGCTTTTAAAAAATTCGGGAAATTATTTAACGAATTTTTGGCAAATAGGATAAGGGCGTGTCATATAAAATCCATTTAACGGTATTGCTAAATATATTGCATCATAAAATGCAGTTTGGGGACGATCATTAATTTTTTTCCTTCCAATTATGCAATCTCAAAAAAAATATTTAAGCTTCATCTCATTCATTTCATTCCTCACGCAGTTTTCGTGTGATTCGTGTCTCGAGCTGGAGAATCGCGGATTGCATCAACTCAAATTTGCGTTTCGGTTATGAAAATATTTCCTTCTCTTTAAACAATACGATCCTCAGGAAGGAATGATTGACAGATAAATTACAAAAGTTAAATTTGTACCTAAATTGTTGACGTTTTCATCTTACTAATAAAAGCGGTTAACGTTTCTTTTACGAATTCAACTCAGAAATGTTTCTCAAATAATCTCATTTTCCGACTTAATATTTAATAAATTTCTTAATCTTCCACCGTTTCTGAAAGCAAAACTTCGGAGAAAAAAATTATTCTTCCAAGGTTTCATTCCAGAAATTGAAATAGTAAGGGACCGAATTTCTGAGTCACCACTAGTTGGCGTCCAGTCCAAAAGACTTGGGCGCGCACACTCGTGCATTGTCGCGAATCTGTAACGTTGCTTTTTAACGCAGTTGTGTTCGAGTAAAGAAGACAGTTTTACACACAGCATTAAAATAACGTAAATTCTTGGTCGTATGCAATTCAAAACTTCGAACGAATGATGTGATAAAGCACGTCTTTTTAATTTTACTTTGCAACTCTTTGCTTTACTTGGCGTTATATTAATAAATCAGAATGAGACTTGAATGTCAATACCAATGGCCATTTACCTACGGCATTTAGAATGCACCATGCCAATTGTTGAGTTTTCATAAAACGAAGATTATTCATCTTACTAGTATAGAGACTCATCAATGGAGGTCATTCATGCGATGTTTTAGTCAAGTGACAAACGTAAATGTACTTGTTCTCAATGATTTAATAGCACACTGTCTGACGATGTCAACTTTAGGGCAACATGCGTTATTTTTCAAACAATGTAATGTTTATTGTTAGCATGCTACCTAAAAATTGAATTATGCATGATAAAAAATCGACTACAAGTTGCAAGGAAGATTTTTAAATCTAGAGCTTAAAAAAAGGTCGCTACTTATGAAATAGTAAGGGATCAATAAGAAAAGTTTCTTAATAATTATAATTCCATATTCGATTAAAACAGAATCGAAATGTTAGAAGTATTTTTCTTCTAAATTTTTTCTTTTATAGCACATTGTTGTTGAACCGTAGTAGTAACATTATAAAATTCTAAAATATATCTACTTCCACTTTTTTCCTCTAGTTTAAATAAGTATTTCAAAAAAAATTTAATATATTCTATAGCAATTATTCACATCGTTTTAGTTAAGTATTCATATAAAATGTGGGTCACGCAGATATTAACTTTTGCAGAATTAAAAGAACAGAAGAATCAAACTTAAAACATTTTCACATCATCACCTTTCAGATGCTAAAATCATCTTCAAACTTTACTTTTTAATATAATATAAAACATTCTAAAGTCATCGAAAGAAAAGAAACGAATTCGAACGAGTCTCCCTGTTTTTGGCCTCTCTGAGCGCGAAAAACCTACATTCAACATTATGTGTTTTCGTCCGTTTAAAAAATGTTTTGACCTAGACTTATGAAAGTGGATGTACGATCTTTACATAAAATGTTTTGACATATCTGTCCTATTTTAGGCAAAATCCATTCAGTGAAGGCTGCCCGTCCGAATGTTCTTATATAACTTGATACGATAACTACAAAACGAAGAATGCTGTATGCAGATAAAATTCCTTGCGCAGATTCAACAGGTATATAGGAGACACCAACCTAGCATTTAGACAAATTCAACAAGAAGTTGGCAACATTGTCGGCCTGCACTTTCAAAAATATATAGATGTGGTAATTCAACAATGCAGCCACTTTAATGCATCAAATCTGTTGCGTGATTTCGGGACCCCAGATGTAATTCCAAGAGAAATTTCTGTTTCAATAGGCTGGGAAAAACACAACTAAAACACAAATTCGATTTTCTGAAACTATTAATCGCATACCAGGAAGCAATCACCAAAAAAAACCTCGTCAAAGGTTGTTCGACAGATTTAAAAAAAATCGAATTTCAGGCCAATGGCTAATGTCAGGATCGTCGTAGCTCAATGGCACGCCAGGAGATGTCTGAGATCAGAGAGGATGCCAGTACATGTTTGAAAAGATGAGGTTCCCTTTCGTCATCCTGAGCATGGGGTAGTGAAAAAAATATGACAATCATAACTTCAAAGTAGACAGCTACATTTCACCTTGAACAAAATAGTATTTCGAAGTCATATCATCTATTTTCCGCAAACCATTTCTTTCTCAGACACTGCTGCTTCCATTTTGAGTTACGATATGAAGTTCTATAACAATCCATAGCTCGGGAAGATTACCAATGCGACTTCTATGAGAGTCCGTTGAGTCGGTCGATTTTTCATTGAGAAAAGACTTTTTCAAAATAGATTCCAATGGTTCTACTACAGTGGAAACATAAACATAAAATATGTTAGAAAATTGAAACTTTTGGATTAAATAATTAGTTAAATTGTTATTTTAACAATTGATTCTCAGGAAATCTCCATTATTCAATTGTAGACTCATCTTCATATTAAAACTATCTTTGCATAAATACTAGCTCATGTCAGCTTCATTTTAAAGATTCGTTTTTTAATTTTTTAAGTTGAAAATTGGAAATTTTTAAATAAGTATTATAAAAAGATCTCCCATTAACATTTTAAAAATAGAAAATAAGTATATTTTATTTCATTCAAGTTTTCATATTATCACTGGATTGACAAAGCCTCCTTGTATAATTGGGATTTTCTATTATATATTTTTATCATAATAATTTTCTATTTCTATATTTCATTTATAAAATATACTTCGTATAAAATATACTATAAGCGTGGCTTAACAGCAATGTTAAAAACACTTTGCTTATGTGAATTCCTGTCATTTGTTCTTAGAATTTCACACTGATGAATTAAAAATATGAACAAGTTTCTTTATTTTCTAAACTCCAAAAAAAAATCAGATATAATTTGAAAGTGAGATTGCTAAATTAAACAATAATATCAAGCAATCCAGGTTTCTCATTTTTTGTTATTTCATTTACACTGTCATTAGACCATAAATGAGCCCATTTCAGGGGCCTTAGGAATTGGAATTAGCACGTTAAAAGCAACTACATTGCAACTCCTGTTACAGTTTCGTAAAGATTAAAATGAAAAGAAAAATAATCTTCGAGCTTAAAAATACGAATTTCAGTTGAAGACAATTTTCACAAATAAACGTATCTCTAAAGCAGCAGGTATTCCCACATTTGCCTCAATTGCCTTCTTTGTGACTCATTCACAAACCTTTTTCCAATGCCCAAAGCTCTTTTCCTGGGGGAAATATGTCCTTTTTTGTTCTTAAAGTCCATTCAAATTTCAACTTCTTAGTATTAATAACACAAAGAAAAACCAGCGTCCAAGAGGTAGAGCGTCTTCTCCGTGATTTGAGCGTCCCGGCTTGAGCATGGTTATTCTTTACCCTGAGTTTTTTTAATCTGTGAGATGTGTGAAAGAGTCCTCCCTCTACAAAAAGGGGCTGTGCAAGCAAGTGTAAGAGTCTCATCTTCATTTGTGCTAGCCCTCGGAAGGTATACCCTCAGAAGCTACTGCACCCCTATTTCACCGATCTCTTGGACTTGGTTTGAATTGGTGTTCAATCCAAGGGGTTAAGAAACAACAACTCTCAAAGAAAATCACTCCTAATCTAGCAAAAAGAAGTATAAATATACAACATCAGAAATTGCATAAAAATACTGATAAACAGATAATTTTAAGCTAACGATTATTTTTATCCGATTTCTTCAATGAAGCATTCTACCGTTGGCTCGTGGATACAGTTTCTTAACAGCTGATATAAAAAGAGCTCTGTGAATCTAGCAACTAGCAATCCATTTCAATTTGAAGGAGATACCGTTAAGAAAAAGAGAAAATCTTTAATATTGGTCTAAAAATAACACTAATATTTTCTCAGAAAACGCACCCGTCCTGGAGATTAAGGTAAAGAATTAAGGTATAGAGAGAGTGTATTTTTTTTTCCTCCTCCATCCGCCCAATTGCAAAAGGAAGGAGAAAAAGGTAATGCCGTTGAGTGACATTAATTGCTAGTGCCTGCCTCCCTGCTGCAAAGCAGAGGGAAGTCAGATCCGCTTGTTTCCCGGGTAACATCCGTTACGGACAAAGTACGGAAGAACCCGCTTCTTCTTCCAATTAGAAAGCAAGATTCCCCCCACCCACCCCTGCCCTTCCCTGTCTGCTTCTTTAGTTTTATATGTTATTATTTTTTTCTCAGTTGTTTGTGTCGTTTACTTATTTACTTATTATTATTTCTCAACAGAGTTGTAATAAGCTTTCCACGGCAGCCTTTGTCTGCATTGACAATTTACCCTCTGCAAGATGTCGTTTCTCCTAGGGACAGAATCTTCTTTAACTTAAGAAGAATTACGATTTTTTTTATCCTCGTTGTTTGTATCTGGCCCTCGTTCGATTTTGTGCCCAGATCTGCGGAGAAATTAGCGGAGTGTGCTTAAAATGCGGAGAACATAATTTCTCAAAGGGCGGAAAATGCTTTTCCTCGATAATCGCCAATAAGCTTCGCCGAGAGCAGAAAATATTCCAAGTTTTTGGTCAGCCACCAGGGCGGAAGAGATGACGGAACTGAAGGCATCGGTGTTGTATCCTAGGTTATGAGGAGAAACCGTAATGGCTGTGCGCTCATTAGTTTGTGAAGAAGTAGTTGAAAAGAAAAATTTGCATCTCCTTAAAAGTAAAGAGATAATTCTTCTCTCAGATATATTCAGTCCTGGAAAGATTGCATTCCATAGATTCCATGGAAATTTTAATGAAAAAAAAGACATATAATATACTTAAATTAATTTTTTAAGTATTAGTTCACTTGTACTAAAAAATAATTCCTCTTCTAAGTAAGCAACTACCCTTGAGAATTTCTGTAGAGTGAGCTCTGCTTTGGTATTATAGATTAATAAAGAAGGAAAAAGTAATCTACTTTATTTGTATGCTGGAAATTAAAAACGGAAAAAAACTATTTTGTCAAATTTTTAAAGAAAATTCGAGCATATTATTCGAAGCATCATAGAATGATGTTTTAGACTTGATTCGTCTACCTTCATCTTATTTTTAATGATTCATTCTAAATTATAACAAAAAGTACTAAAATTATGTCTCAAAGGATTATGAGCACACAAAAATTGTATTTAATAATATAGCATCGCAAAACTAATGGTAAACCTACTTAGAAATATCTTTACACTTTATTAATAACCAAACAAAAATTGCATCTAAATAGGTCGCATAAAAGCTACTTTTTAAGTTTCAAAGAAGTGTAATGATTTTTATAGAGTTAGTGTTCCAAGGTCCAAACAGGGAAATGTAACACTTGAATTAATATTTTTATAGATATTCACAATAAAAAACTCATTAAAGGATTAAAAAAATATTTCTTAGTGATCATTTACTACCAACAAAAAAAGTTCATGTCATAATGCGATAGCCTTCAATTTTCAGTTTGCCTTAAAAAAAGTGTGTGTGTGTTTTTTATCTCAAGAATATCCCAATTTACAGACATTATCCAGCTTTTACAGACTACTGTAACAGTATCGTGTTACATTGTTCTTTATCAGTAGGAAAATTCAGAAATTTAATATCCTCTTTATAAAAAATAAAACCTAACCTCGCATTATTCTATAGATTACTAATTTAATATCGAAATTTTTTTCTAATTTTAACAAAGTGCCTTTCAAATATTGCCTATAATCAATATCACAAAAAGATGAATCTTAAAATGTTGCTCCATTAGCGTATAATGACTGCAAATGAAATATCATATCATGCAATTTTTTTCATTGAAGGAGATTAATGAAATAAATTTCTACATTAAAGGTTTCATGTCACCATTTAAATTTTTGACGATTTGATTTTTAACAATAAACCTGATATTTCACATATTTGGATTTGATGGTAGAAAGAATATATATTACTGTGTTTTAATGTAAAATAAGCGAATTAAAAATCATTAAACAAATATATAAATTTCATCATTTACTTTTAATTTGCGAGCAAAAAGGTGGAGAAATAATAACATTCGTGGAGAAATAATAAATATAAAAATTTGTAATCACTTTTTTTTAAAAAAAAACTAGTTACTATAAAAATAGTAATAACATTTTGTTTCAGATAAAAATTATATATATGTATTTTGGTGTCAGTTCTTACTCTTCAAATTTGTGTTACCAAATGAAGTTCTTAAAATTCATCTATTAAAATTTTGCTTTATATGCCGTTAATGCCATAAATTAAGTTTGTGCCTCTTAATAAGCAGTTGAACCGTATTCATTGAATAAATTGATCTCTCGTTCTCACTTGACTAAAAACCAATTGAGACATCACCAGCAAAACATTAAGAAGAATATTTTGCTATTTAATTTTTATAATAATTATAACAATTTTGAAGGCCTCTAGATATTTTTGAAAGTCGGAATAGATTTCAGTATTCAGCAACTAAATAATGATTATCAATATATTTCACATCCCAATCAGGTAAACATCAGAAATTTCCCAGAATGAATTCACCGCTAACCAAATATTACCACCATCGTTGACATATTGAAAGATCTCCAAATCTCTAATATTTTACTGGCAAGTTCCTCGGGAATTATTTGAACTCGATTACCAATGGCCTCTACGACTTTCTCATCTAGGGGCTAATAGGCAAACACCTGGCGTGGACCCTCCCTTATAGAACTTCGATGAATTCCGGCGACATCGTCACCTCCATCCCGAATAAACGATACACAATTTATCCGCATTTAGCGTCTTAATGTATCAGGACAGCCACTTCAGGTCCACAAGTCGCTTCTGATCTCTTGTTAAGTGTCCATTAATCAACGTTACCACAAGGCCAAAGATGGAAAGCAGATAATTTGATATTGCATTGAATCTATCGCCAGATTATCCAATTGTTGGATTCAGCTATCAGGGAAATGGTGGAGGTAAATGGATTTCGATTCCGGGGTGCACTGATATTTCAATAGATTAACGAGCATCTGCCTCTCGAAAGGGCAAAACTGGGTTACGGGATGACGTGGCTCACGGGACGTGAAGACGGTGTTATCGCACTTTGTGGAGTGAACGAAAATAATTCAGGTTTTTTCGCACTGGCTTTGAGGTTGCGAGAAACAATTTAAATTTGCATTTACTTCGTGATTTTAGAAAAGTATTGCTATTGCGATAAGACTTTGCTCTTATCCTTTCCCACTTTAAAAAATATCTTAGACAATAAAAATTATTGAATAAATAAATGTTAAAAAGAGAATGATTTTTATCATATTTGTAATATCTTCACTCAAAACTTTTAGTTGAAGCTAAATTATTGTTTTCCAGTGTCAGGCTATTTATAATATTTATACAAAATTAATATTTTTAAAAAAAAATCCCTACTTACTTAATTTACGCTCAAATAATATATATAATATAATTCATTCAGACGTATCTGCAATGGGGAAATTGTGCCCCCCAACAATATGGCACAGAGAGACGAAACTATATGAAAGCACTGAAATCCGGGTTTTTTTTCTACCCGTCGCAAAAGAGTTTGTTCTCAACAGTTCACTTCCCCTTTTCTTCAATACTCATTACTAATTTTAATAAATTAGTTTTCTTAAATATCCATGACTAATTTTATACAATTCACTTCAATTTTTTCTGAATACTCAGGGCCAATAGTTCAAAAAAATAAACTATTCATTGATTTGGATACAAAAATCAAGCCGGCTTTCTGACACAGAGGTAGCGCGTCTTCCTCGTGTTCTGGGAGTCCCGGGTTCGAGCCTTCTGTGTGCTATTTGTGAGATGCGTGACTGTACCCCGCCTGTAAAAAGGGGCTGTGCAAGAAAATGTGATGAATGTGTAGCTAAGTCGTGCTCTAGGCCCTAGTTGGAGCTGCTTTAAAAACAAGATGCTCCTTTTGGCTTAAATCTGTTGCTGTATCAGCGGCGGGCTTGTCCAAGGCAAGTGCCATAAGTAAGAACAGAAGAAGAAGAACAAAAATCAAACAAGCCCATAAGATATTGGTGAGAAGCAACAATCTACGGATTTAAGAGCATGCATGCATTTTCTAACAGATCAAGAATGATTTCTGAATACATAAAAAAAATATTTAAAAAGATGCGAGACGTAACTTGACTCTAGTTTGATAAAACAAAGGTTACTAATCAGGAATTGGGGTTTTTTAAAAAATATTGTTTTTAGGCAATTCCTTTGCACGAATTCGATAAACAGCCTTTATGAAAATTTTGCACATTACATCGAAGAGACAAGTTAAACATATAAAGAAATAACAAACAATAATAAAGCATGAAGAAACGACATCCTTTGGTACAAATACTATCGCAAACGCATGAAGGTAAAAAAAGCATTTTAACTATTGACCTGCGAATTTTTTAACTTCCTAATTAGATGACACATATTGTTTTGGAACATTTATTATCATTTTAATTACAATGCTAATATAACGACATTTCAGATATTGAAACATCTTTAAGTGATTTTTGCATTTTAAATTACTAAATAAATTTATTCAATTGCAGATTTAAAATTAAATTTAAAAATTAGATTCACGATTCAGACTCGCCATTATATGAAAAGGATTAATTTCAGTACTTTAGTAATATTTAAATCACACGGAAATATAATGTAGATTTCTGCAATTTTTTATACATGCAAAGTAATAAGTTTTTGTAAAATATTCAAATATATATAATTTTTCTACATTTTGTAATAAATAAGCAAGATTATCATTGTTTATTCAAGTCTCGTGCTTCATTGGAAGCTTTAAACGAAGTGAGACGAATAGTAGTGCGTAATACGGCAGGACTATAAATAGGAACTATGGTAAGCGAAAAAAAATTAGAAAATGATACCTGATCAAAGAGAAGGGAATAATTATGAATAAATAACTGAAATAAAGAAAGACTGCTCCTATTTTGCAATAATTCAAACATGAAACTGACACTGATAAGCCGCACTTACGTCTTTAATCGTACTGATTAATTATATCCAAAGATCTGTAATACTAATGTTTCGAAGCCATCGACTTAATATTTCATTTGTAACTTACATTATTATGTTCTTTCAAATTGCATTAAATGGGCCGACCTGCTGGCCTAGGGATAACACCTGTTCTCCCTGTGATTTGGAAGTCCCGGGTTTATGCCCCGATTCGGGCATGTTTGTTCTTCACCCTACGCCCTATCTGTGAAGTGTGCAGAAGATTTTCCCTGTAAAAAGGGATTGCGCATGCGAAAGTGCGAGTATCAATTTCATATGAGCCAGAAGTCAGTCTTCTGCCTTCGGGTGCTTTATCAGCAGAAACTAATGCATTCCTCTTTCCGTTTTAACGCCGACACATCATCGTCACTTTTCCCGGCTCAAAATCACAGCTAATCACAATCACACACACAAAATCACAATCAGCGGGCTTGTTTATGACAAGTTCCCAGAGTAACAGCAACTACAAACATTAAACGAAGTTATTACGTTACTAAATCGTAATTTTTTAATACATTCCTGCATCTAAATTAATTCATTATGATGATTAAATTGGATCTTAGAGTAAAAACTACTTATTTAATATCCCTCTTCCGTTTGTATGCGCTTATAAAAGGATAAGTATAAAGTAAATTTTCACTTTCTTAACTTTAAGGAGGAAAAAAAAGTAATCAGATCGCTTACCATCTGACTTTACTTACGTAGTTTTTAAAAAGATGTCAGATTTTTCAATTCTTTTAAAATATTTAATTTTATCCATCAGATCTATTATCTATTTCATAGACATAACATACCTAACTATTGTGGATAAAGAAATGCCTGCTCTATGCCGATGAAATGATAGTTTTCAACGCAATAAACTTCTGCACTTTTCTTTTTCTAAAATATGCTCATATATTAAATGGTGGGGGAAAAACTTACATTTTTACCTTGAGAAGAAATTTAAAAAGCCTTGTTTGTCGATTTCACAAAAAGGAAACGCCGAAGGAGAAGGTTAAAAAGAAAAAAGGGAATATATATCGCTTTCCAAATCTAAGCTCTTTAAGCTTTTTCACTCCACTAAATAATCCCCCATTCTCTTTTGAATGCGTCTAATTATTCAAATAAAACCTTCCCACTCCCCCAACCAAGTAAAAAAGAGTCCTCCGCGCAGGTAAAGAGTTCTCTGATAAGTCATCCAATTACAGTCGGCGGTCGCGGCCCAGCGATAAATATTCCAGAACAAACGCTCGAACCCATCCATCACAGCCACGACGCACTCCACTTTTCCACCACCCCCCTTTTAAATGACAGAAGGAGAAGAAGAAGTCAGAGAGAGGGTGGAGGAAGAAAATGGATGCCGGAGCACATGACCCTTGGGGACGCCCATCGTCCTGCTCATAATCCATCTCTTTCATTCGGTCACCGACCAAAGTCAAAAAATAGAAAAGACGGCGGGAGGAGAAAAAGAAGAGAAATACAGGAAAATGGAATGAGCATTAAGGGAAAACCGGCGCGAGAGAGAGAAGTTGGTCTGCAGAAGGGCTTCGGGCGGATTAGGATGTTGCGATTAAGGGGGGGGGGGGAACACGCACACAATTGGAGGTAGTATTTACAAGAGGGCAAACCACGAAAAGCGGATTATAAAAAAGGTGCTTTTATGGCTCGCAGGAAATATCGTCCGCAGAAGCATTTCGTGGGCATTTTTTGCATGGTATGCGAATCGCATCACAAACATTACAGTTATCTGTACACAAATACAGGGTGGTCCTAAAATCTTTCCCAAATGATTTACATTTTTTACAAAAGAACCATTTAATTTTGCTATGGAATAGTTGTTTCAATATTAAACACACATAACACAAATAATGCAGAAATAGTTATTTTTACATTCGAAGATTATAAAAAAGGCATCAGCGAAAAACGATTCAACTTTCTTTGGTTCCGTGAATTCAAATCAGACATTACTGTTCAGTGTCAATTTTTGGTTTACGCAAAGGTCAAAATATTTGTAAGACAGTTAAAGATATTGATACAATCAAATTGAGAATCATGTGTCTGGTGAGACAGGCAAAATGTATTACGACATTGTTCAAATACTTAAAAATCTCATATTAAACCAATGCAGATCATTTAATAATCCTTCTAAATGAGAATCTTAGTCTTTTCATATGGAAAATGCTAAAGATAATTGATACTTTTTTTAATTAAAGGTTTTAAAAATAGTTTTTTTTTCCTGTATTTTGTTTTCCTGTATTAAACTGATGAAAGTTGATGTGAAATTCGTTAAGTTTCAATAAATTCCTTTCTTTTAAAAGAGAAAATAAAATCATTAATACATTAATACATATTTTCGGAATAAAAAAATATTGCCCAACGGAAACAAATTAGGCTAACAGACAATGATTCAAAAAATACTTTTTTTATTAAATAAAAAAAATATTTATGATGTTTCGATTCTTTTGTTTGAGTTTAATATTACAACAAATATTTTTTACAACTGTAAATTTTTGGCCTAGCAAATTTTTTTTATTATTTAAACCAGAAAGCATGTTAACTTTTTGCATTAAAAGTGTGATTAATGGAAAACAACCTACATTTTGATATAAAATAAATACTTGTGTTTGCATTTTATGTATGTAAGAATTCTAAATATCCATGTTAATGAAGATAGTTAAGCATAAAAGTAAATGAGAAACTTTTGACTAAATCATAATTCTTTATTTGCGACTTTATTTCGCATGTGACCCAATACATTTCTTAGTAAGAATTATTCTAGTTTAAATCATTCAACGTAATTCGAATTTCTCATAGCATAAAGTAATTTATTAACAATTGAGATAAGTAACCAGAGTCGACTAAATGAAATCAGTTCCATACAAATGACTCAAAATAGTTACTTATTTATTTATTTAGTTAGTTAGTAGATTTTTCCCGTAAAACAAAGAAGTATTTTTAATTCTTCCTTTTTTTGCGATATCTTCTTTCAAACAATGCTTCATTTACTGACGCAATCATAGTAATCTTTTTACACACATTTTGACTCTTTTCCTCTCATTTGTTTATGCTCATGAAATGCTTAAATAATCAGTTGAAAATCGTTATTTCTCAAAACAAATTGAATTAATATATAAAGGGTTTTGTAACAAGAAAAATAAGCGATTCATGAAGCATATCTTTAAAAAAAATTGACACGATTTTTCTGTTCGTATATATCGGTACAAAATTCAATAAATAAAATTCATTTTCATGTCTAAACATATTTTAATCAATAAAAATTCTATTCCCTATCAGTTCAAATTGTATTCAAGATTTGAATATCGTTTCATAATGACATAATATTTGCATAAACACAGTTTATTTCTACATGTTTTCTCTTTTCTTATTTATTTTCCCTCTATCTTATTTTTCTTTACTTTTAAAAAATAAGAAGTTATATAAAAGTCCCATTGCAACAGAAATAAATTTTCATTTAAACAGAATTTTATTTGTATTCTCTTATTCTCTTTTATTATACCAATCTTTCACAATCGTATTTTCAATATAGCAATAAAGTAAATGTCATAAAGTATTTCAAACCAGATTTATAGATATAAAATATCAAGTTTATAAAATCAGTTTACTCTAAATACACGCTGTCTTCCACCAACTGTGACAACATCCTCCTTTTTCTCCCGCAAAATATTCAATCAGTACCAAAACTAAATTGACATGGTACGTAAAATGTGGTCAATGAGAATAATTAATATCTCATGTCATGCCAAATTTTACTAATTTTCAAGATAAATTATAACAAATTCAACGACTGCGAAAATTTAACTTCCATTAACACATGCACACAAATTTCTCTTCAGCCATTCAATAGGTTTTAGTCTCTCATGGTTTCGGAATTAACACCCATGTCCTTCACTTTCCGCCATGTGGCAGTTTCTGTAGAAGAAATGATAAAATTATAAATGATTCAGAATTAATTTAAAATTTAATTTTCAACTATATTGTACAATAGAGGTGTTAAATATAAATAATAATTTATAACGCAGCCATTTCTTATTCTTCAAGAAACATTTCGTGCAAGATATCAAAGTTATAAATATGAATAAACAGCTTAATGTTTTTTTCAAAGTTTTTTTCGCAAATTTGCATCACATAAACATGATGTGTTTTTAATACCTGATTAAAGGCATTTTCGCTGTTTAGATGATGAAATTAATATCCCTTTGTAACATTTTGTTACATTTTAAATAATACATAATCTAAAATATCACAATTAAAGCCTTTTTTTTAAAAAAAATTTACATGTGAAATTACGACGATATCTCTAATAAAAACTCTTAATCAATAATGATTATATACTAATCAAATTAAGTTCAAATTCTGAGTGATTTAAAGTAAAATATGCAACTCGATTCGGGTTTCATTTAATTTATAATTCATGCAAAGCCGTTAACTCTTACTTATAAACATGAAATAGCTTCCTTCTTCCATCCTGCAAATATTTATTATTTGATTGATCTCTCTTGCTACCACTAATTTCAAAACAGAAAAAAAAAATTATATCGGTTATCGACAGAGATTTAAACGCGAATAATGCGGAAAAGGAGTATTAAAAAATGTTTGATGACACTGAGGAATCTTTTTTTTTTTTTTTTGCATTGTCTCTTTACTGGAGATATGATTTTTTCTCTCGGTTTTTTTTCCCCCAACCTCGGACACATAATAGCTCTGGTTTGTGCTCTGTCCTCATTATTGCAAGGCTTTTCCTGAAGCTGCCTTGTCTTTCTTTTAAAGAGCGGGGGAAGGAGGAGGAAAAAAGGTAAAAAAGTAATGAAATGAAAAGAAAAAGGGAAAAGACCGAGTTTTGTGCTCCCTCCGAGGCCTAATGAAGACCCGCGCTCATCAGCAGAAGACGTCTGCCCTGCTTCAAATGAGCATCTCTTTTCTTCCTACCACCGTCACAAAAGGCACCTGAGAGGACGTTGCCTTGGCAACCGGAAGCCCGCGGTCCCCCTCAGCATCCCTTCCCCCACACCGCCACCCTCCGTGTTTGAAAAGGTCCATGGCGATGAAGTTTGATTGGTTCCTGTCCTTGCTGATGATGGGGATCAGCTGCCACATTACGATGATGTTTATGATGATCATTCCTTCCCACCTTCACTCCCCACCCCCATCCCTCACTCTCCCACCCCACTTTCAACTTTTTTTTATTATTTTATTTTGACAATTTTTTTGTTGCTCTTGTTTCCTTCTCGGAGGGCATCATCATCACGGAGGAGGCTAATTTCGAAGTTGGAAGCCTCGTTTGTTATTAGCACGTGCCCACCCCCCTTTCGCTTGAATCGCTCGCTGGTTTTCTAAAGTGAATACCAAACAGTGCCTCTGCTTTCTCGTCCCGACACCTTTTCCACTCCCCGGTCCGCTCTCTTTGTATGCAGCGATTAGAGCTTGTTTGTTTTCATCTGCCTCGGAATTCTTGTTAACAACATTTTTTTTTCCTTTGCTGTTGAGGTCTTTTTTTTAGCCTCTAGAAATCATTATGTTCTGTAAAATTTGAAAAAGAGATATAATGGGCTTCTTTTTTCTGTTATTTTTCCCTAGATTTCAGATGCTAGAGATCAAAGAGTAATTCCCACTGTCTTATAGCACTTACTGGGACTGAAACGAAAATCTTTCGATTAAATTTTAGATTTTTAGTTCAAATCTATGATAGTTTAGGAAAATATAGATTAGAATTAAGATTTAAAGGCATCAAATGGCTTTATTCCGTTACTTAACTGCAATTTAGTATACAGTTAAACAAAGGGCGTTTTTTAACTGTTATTATACAGTTTTGTTGAGGCCGAGACCACGAATTATTTACAAAATGGCATAAAAAGATATAAATCAACATTTCTTTTTAAAGTCTGGAGCCTGCACAAACGATTTTAGTTAAATAGACAAACAATAGATTTCTATCTTGCTAGCTTGTTAGTTCATTCTTTTTTACAAATAATAATTTTTCTTTTACCTTTATTTTTCAATATTTATTTTTAACTACTCTATTTTATTCGTGAATGGAATATTTTAACCACCCTTTCAGCAATAACGATTCTGGATCATCATGAATTTTGCCATCTCTTCTGGTAAATGCAATGTTTTTAATGCGAATTTAAGAATGATTAGAAAAATAAACAGAAGTCAACATTCATTAAAATCTAGTGTTTCGCTAAGCAGTTTCTCAAAAAAAAAATCTAATTTAATGCATTAAAATAGAAGAAAAGGGGTTGTAGGGTTAATTTAATATTCATTTCATTTTATTACTATTAAAACTATTTTATGTACAAAAAATATTTTTTTAACTCAGAAAAAGGTTAGAAATGTGTTAAATCATCACATTTTTAAACTTTTTCTTTTAAAAATACTTTTTTCAACTTTTTTATGTGACCCACCATAAATATGGAAATCCATATTCATCCATTTGTATAGAATCATTCGTTAAATTTGAAATTTGGTAAAAATATGAATAAAATTTTACCAATAATAAAGTTTATATCAGAATTAATAGAACGAAGTTAACATTCCTCGTCTTATTTCAAAATTTTGTACAGGCTTTACGTAGTCTCTGTTTGTGAAACGTGTATTTTCCGGATCTGAAAAATAATATTCAATATTAAACATAAATGAATAGCTTACGTACAACTTAAACTTAACTAGAAATGGATTTATTTTCAAATACAATATTTTCCCCCTAAGTTATTTTCCTTAACACATTTTCCAAAATTAAATAAATGAAGTGGAAATATAAGACAAATGTTTGCAAGTAAATTCTTGATTTAATTATTCTCATTTCCAGTTATTAGGTTTTCTCAAATGCTCGGAAATTATTCGAAGTTTACTGTTCCATTTTTCCTTTAAATAAGTTTTTAAATATATTTGTAAAATAAATATTTAGTTACGTTCTATATTTTCCAAAGGCTGGATAATATTGCAAGCATTGTTTTCCTGGCTAGTTTGTTTTGCACAAACAATCATATACAACAGTCTGGTTTCCAGGATTTTGAGAAAACTTTATTTATTTTTTTATTTTTATAGTATTAAAAAAGAAAACCATTTTAAAAACAAGTCGAAGCACGTCACAAAATTGAAAATTGAGAAATTATATTTAGAAACACTTGTAACTTAAATTCAATTTCGGTAACAAAGTTAGTCACTGGAAAATTCAATACATAGAAAATTATTTTCTAAAACAATCTTTTGAAAGCCAAATTGTTCGAGCTTTTATATATTTGAGTTAAAAATTGTCAGCAAACGGAATAATTTTTACGTAATGGAATGAAGCGGTTAATTTGGAAACATTTTACTTTCTTTATTTTAATAATATCAGTACATTTTACAATAATGTTTATATTGCAATAATTAATAATTTTTTGGTACTGTACAGGTTTTGAAAGTAGAAATGAATTTACTTAATAAATAATATATTGTTTGAACCCATTACAATGAATATCAAAGCAAAAAAAAATATTCAAAAGAGAAAGTCAGATATAATAGTAAGATGTTTTAATTTTATATTATGATTTAATACTTTTTCAAAAAAAATTGCATGAATATTATGTTTGCTTAAAAATTTATGAACATCGATCATTTTTATTGTAATTTTAAAATGAATCAACAATTTACAAAAAATATATACTAAAATTGTTATAATTGTAACTTCAAACCTTTTAATTAGAAAAAAATTCAATGAGTCGAAATTAATAATTCAACTTACCAGGAAAAAAAACCACGAAATTCAAAACGCAAATTTTACATCGTGAGTCACTTTCTTTTAGAAATTACGCAAATCCAAAACAGCAATACATAGAAAAATATGAGAGATCCAAGGACATAAATCTTGCACTTTTCTCTTAGAATTGCAGGAAATGTTCCATGAAATTAGACACTTATAATTTTAAATATGGAATTTCAATTTTAAAAAAATAAAGAAAATCTAGGTTTAATTTCTGTTTAAACATATATATGTGCAAGGTGATTATGATAAAACTCTTTGCAAATCAATAGATTTCTAGCAGTTATTTCATTCAAATAATCAAACTAAGATTTTATATATAGTTATTCAGAGGTATAAATTCGTAATTTTGTATAAAGCAGCACAGAAGCGTTCACGGTTACGGTTACAGATTAAGAAAAATGACATTTTCGAATGACAACGGCCACTTTTTGAAAACTGCTCGGTGCATGAGAAATCTTTATAAAGTGTCGCAAGCCCGAAAAAAACACCTTTTCATAGGGCCGAAAAACGTACGACCACGGAAATTTGAATATAACGTACAAGATAGCAGTCACTCATGGTAACATGGATAGGAGAAAAGAAACCCTTTATTTGGATAACCCATTTTTCACACGAGTGCCTCACAAGCAATTATGCATTCTATGAAGACTCAACGCCCCACAAAACAGTAGTTTTGATGTCATATAAAGATACTTATGCCAAAGCGTATGGATTCGTGTATGTTGTAGCTGCCGGTTAAAATGAAACGCGCTTAGAGGCTTTCTAATATGCAAAGAGACCACTGTTTTCAACCTCCTATCAGATAAGAAATTCAGTTGTGAAGTCGATATGTTGGTGATGGCTCCTGCGTCCAACACCTGAACTTGTTAAACCGGATACAGAAACCTATAGAACGGATATACTGCATTTAAACCGGCATTGAAATAGGTGGGGTACAGAGCACAGAAGCTGGATGACTGTTGTTTTCCCTACGTTCAACATACGAGCTGCCACCCCGCTCTTTGCATGTGCCCCAGAGTCAATGTGTGAAGCACTTTCATGAGTGTCCTCGAGAACAGTCGGTCGCCCGGATCAAAGATGCAGTCACTTTCTTCGCGCTGACCATTGGACTGCGTTGGTTTGGGTAGCAAACTTCCGAGGCATTCAGAGTTGATTTGTCAAATGGCATGAAGTACGCCCTGTCTACTTTAAAAAATAAAATGCGATCAGATATGGATTTTTTCACGCAAATATGTTTTATTTTAGAAAGAAATGCGATTTTCAACAAGAAAAAACAAAACGATTAATTTTCCAATATTTTGTTTCCTAAAGTTCGTTTTCCCACCATGCTATTCACATAAAACATTATTTTTTAAGTAAATCGCGTTTTTTTCTGTATAAAAACACTAAAAAAATGGGAAAATCTTTTGCGTTTAGTTTATGAATGTTTTTAGAAATAGCTTTGAATATTTTTAGAAAAAGAAATGTAAACATACAAACAATACTTTCTTCATTCATTTATATATATATATTTGAAGTATTATTTGTGTGTGTGTGTGTGTGTGTGTGTGTGTGTGTGTGTGTGTGTGTGTGTGTGTGTGTGTGTGTGTGTGCGTGCGTGCGTGCGTGCGTGCGTGATTTCACCATACATTTCAAGAAAATGTACATTGAAAGAGAATTCAATTTATATATGGATTTGGTACTTTTTTCACAAGATTCGTTCAGATTTTCTAAAGTATTCAGAATATGCGTTCCGATTTCTGCATCATGATCCTTTTTTAAAATCTTATCAATATCTGACGAATTTGAGCACTCGTCATCTTCCGAGATCACTTCAGAAGATCTGCGAATCTCTACTGCTCAGTTCTGCGCTGTTATAATCGCAGCATTAAAAGAATCTGAAACACTGGCTCGCGAAGAGGTCCATTTGACTCCAGTAAACTGGTAAAAAAATGTGATATGTTGCTTCAGTTATTTCTGTTGTTATAATCCTGTTCTTTTAATCTCTCCATAAAAATGGATGAAGTAACAGATGTAAACTTTTATAAATCCTTAGAGTTCCTAAACAGAAGAAAATGGGCGGAATCAAAAAGATTCACTGTGCATGCAGACAGGTTACTGAATAGAAATTTTACAGAGGCCCTGAAAAATGACCTGTAACAGAAAACGAACTCTTGGTGCCTGGAAAAAGGTTCTTAATTAAATCGGATTCGCAACTGAACAAGTTAGGGTAGTTACAAGAAGAAATCTTTATAAACTATTTTAACAATTTAACTCGTTCTTATGAATGCTAATTTCGGTCATTACATTTCGAAAGTCGTTCCGAGATACATCCTTTTAATTTAAGAGCAAAAATATAATTTCTTCATAAACTGTCATACATTATTTTTTATTTAGAATTTTATAATTATCTGTCAGAAATTAACTAGAGATTTCCCGAATTTCTTATGTTCTCTGAAATAATTTGGTAGCCACCCCTCCATCCTTATTTTTGTATTTTAAAATGCAGATCGTCGATCTTGCTGATAAAAAGAGGGTTCACTTATTCCCATCATAAGGAGACAAAAAGAAAAAAAATTGCAATAGATATTTTTTGTTGCCATTCGGAAATACGTTATTATTCACTTCATTTAGTCATTTATTATTTACTTCGACTTCGCAATTTTTAATAATTAATCTGTTTATCCATTTTATGGTGTTTATCGATACTGACGAAAATATAAACATCAATAACATTTTTTTTTTAAATCATAAGGTATGGTTTTGAAAAATTGAAGGTATTTTTGCTTTCTCCCGATATTTTTATCATCACATTTCGATGCTGCTAAAACCTCTTTTGCTCGTCAGAAGCAAAATGGGAAAAAAACGTTATTTTTTCTCTCTCGGCGATGCATTCATAATTCACTCTTTAATTACTGCGTGCGTTCAGGAATGCGAGCCATTAATTAATATTTAAGTGGATCATTCCGGATCTCGTTCACCAGAGCGTCAGTTTTGGAATTGATTATTATTCCGGAAAAGAAAAGCCCTGTTAATACCCGAAGAATGCATTGCGAATATGGATTCTAATCTAGTAACCAATTTCGCTTCTCTTCAACAAAAATGAACGAGTTCTCTAAAAACCCGTTCGCCTTTTAATCCGTCCAAATCAGCAATTAAGCAACAAAAAAAACTGGCACTTGCACAGTAATCCACTCTTGAGATAATAAATTTGAAACTAAGGATGGTTTTCTACCTGTTTCTGTGCTGAAGTTTTTGCGCAATGTTATAATTGCATGATTTATAATGAGTCAACAAAAATGACATCAGAAAAAGTGAAGATGCTTTAATGAATCAATGTTTAATTATATTAGCTTCCTTTTATTTTTCTTTGCAGGCAATGCAAACACGAATTTTGTCGCATTAAAAATGCAAAAAGATCTAATGATGATTTTGTAGAAGAATAATTTCACAAACTATTCACCAATTCCGCAGTTTTTCTAATTATAAGTTTTCAAAAAATCTATTCAGTTCTCCCGAGAAAAGTTATTTAAAATGAGTCTTTTTATAAATGAGACAGAAGTAAGGAATTTAATTCGCATTTGACGATACAATGAGAGACTGAAAACATAATGCTGAGCTCAACTCTGAATATTTCATACATTTCAAATAATTAGTCGTTTTTCAGTTTTCGAAATTTATTATTTCATTTCGACAAGATGCAAAAAGAGATTTGCTAAAAGTTAATACCCAAGAGCTTTTAGTTTTAATATGCATCGATTGCTTTCCAGGTATAATTTTATTTGTTTGTTTTTCAAATAATGTGGAAGACAAAACATCCGAAAGAGTAATTATTTAATCACGTTCTTTTCAAATTTCATTGTTTTTTCCCCCTCATAAATACGCGAGCATTATGTTAATACTTTTGGAGAAAATAACGTAAGCTGTTTGTTTTCTGCTGGATATTCGGAATTCATCATCCAAACTTTGCACTTAGTTATCTGAATTTTCATTAAAAAAAGAATTTATCACTTTTATCAGGTAGGTGATCATAATTTGTGTTATTTATTTCGAAATTTTAATTTGTTTTTTAGAAATAACATCAGTTTCAAAGTTCTTGGAAATCAACTATTTCTGAAAACAAGTAAATTACCATCTAAGAATTATTTTTTTAGACCATTGCTTCAGAAAATTAACCAAGTTTATATTTATAAAATTCCTACCTAACAGTGTTATCGTCATTATCTTTTTAGTCTGTGCAATTATGAAAAATTTATATTCACCTAACTTAAATTTAACATTAACAAACAGGAAATTAAAACTTAGTATTAAAAGAAATACATTTGGTCGCCAACTCTTGTTATTTTCATTCAGAGGTATTAAAATAAATTTTTAACTCATACAACTACAAAATTTTAAATTGTGAAGTTTTTTTTTTCTCTTCCAGTTTATTTTTCAAATGATAAAATTAAACATGCAATGCTAATTTGTTAATTGGTTTTTACAAGCAGATCAAAGTATTAATAAATTTTGAATTATAATTTTCAAAAAAAGTCTTTTTTTCTTCTAATTTGTTAATTCGTTTCAATTTTTAATCGAAAATTATTTGCTTTTCCATCTCAAAAATGTATTAACTGAGCAACTATTGTTGAAACATTTTAATAATAAATTATAACTTCGGTAAAAAAAAAGGCCCTCCTAATTTATGAAGTAAATTAATTTCAGGTAATTACATGATTGATTTTATCCATCAATGAATAATAAAACACGTTTTTATTGCTTAATCCTCATAATAAATGTGTCAAACGGAAATGATTCCAGTACTTTAATCCTTAATTTCTCGAGTGGGACCTTTTGCAATTGTTTTTACACCCTCTAACTCTTCCCTCACCGAAAGAAATAAGCTCAAAAATTCAATATGCTTATCCTTCTGTCGCGCAGTCGCAGTCTTAACTGCTGCCTTCCTTTTCAAATTAGGGAGCCACCCCCCCCCTACACACACACGTCTCATTTTAAACACACACACACACACACTTCACGGACAGATCGATTTGCAATTACCACATGCTTTCTTTCGCCTGTGTTTCGGGTTCTCTGCTTCTAAAGATTCCACCCTAATTTCCTCTCTCTCTCTCTCTCTCTCTCTCTCTCTCTCTCTCTCTCTCTCTCTCTCTCTCTCTCTCTCTCTCTCTCTCTCTCTCTCTCTCTCTCTCTCTCTCTCTCTCTCTCTCTCTCTCTCTTTCTCTCTC
>JAOUZG010013036.1:725419-755113 GCA_026289955.1 Argiope argentata
AATGTATGGGCCGGCTATTTCCTACGAGAAGAGAATCGCAGAAAATTTTGCACTCTACCACAGCTCAAATCGGTTGTTTTACGGCGCTTTTGTTTTACAGTCGACCCGCAGTTCGAATCAAGAAGCCCTCATATTTATTCTGTTGGGCTGTTAAACAGAATAAAAAGACAAAGATTCCTTTTCTTTGCTGTCTTTATTTAAATTCTGGATTAAAATAAGACGTTATTTTAAATTATTTAATGATGCCCTTAGTATTTATTTTTGTTATGAAAGATACCTTGTTTTAATATTGCTAATAGTTGTCATATTTTGTGAATATGAAGCAAATATAACTAAAACCGTTTTCCTCGAGATTACTTAGAAGCATCAAAAAATTTTCTTTTCCCAATTATACATATAGTGAGAAATTTCTAAAAACATCTACTTTAGCACCGTTCTTGGATAAAATCAAGAGTAATGCATTATTGGTCAAATGCTTTTCTTGCTTTTTCTTTCTAAGTATTAAAAAACCATTATTTATTAAAATTTCCGTTACTCGAATTTCATCAACTGAAATTCATCCGTCGAAAACTTTGAAAAAATATTAGCTTTTTTAAAAATACGTCACATAAGTATTTTAAGTATACGTAAGTAAGTAATAATAATACTTCAGTTACGCTAATAATACAACAAAAATTATTTTACGTTACACGTAACTTAGGTAAGTTCGCTACATAAAACAACTTCAATGTAAAATTCCCAATGGAATCAATATATTTTCCGTTAAAGAAATACTCCAGTTTAACTTCGGAGCTTGCTTATCTTGCAATAGAGTGAAAGGTCATAACGTTGCAATATAGAATAAATAATGGCGAATTTAATTGTCAGAGGTTCATCGTATTTCCCATTTCGTATTTTGAAAGTATTGAACATGAAATGAATGTAACTCTATTGCAAAAAAGGAAAACAAAACAACAAAAAGGGAAAAGAAATAAAAAAAACGCTTTGCTTTACCAATACTTAAACGTAAGTAATAAATTGGAGTATAGTCTAAGTCAATGATTCTGTCTGTGATCATTTAAAACTCATTCTCAGTGTAGTGCATTAATATATCTAAAGGAATATTGATAAAAAGTGTGTTTAAAACACCTTGCAGTAAATTAGCTTAGGAAGGACTTGAACCCAATTACAAATTACCAAATTTGTACATCAGAACTCGACCAATTTTTAGTTCTCGACTCTATATTATCGTTGGTAATTATAATAATTTTATCTGAACCAATGAATAGCAGAGAGGATCTACACCATGGTCACCTACTCGTAGTGGTTGCAGTTTTTTTGTAATAGAGGTTTCCATTTTCCTATTATTTCTCCATTATTGTAGAATAAATTAGAATAATTATCGTTTCACTATAACAAATTTTTGTGTAAGTGTTTTTCGATAGCTACTATTGCCTGAGCTTTCGTGGGTTATAAAGTTGCTTTGAATTTCTAATTTCGATTTCTTTTTAACTATAATCTATAGGATTTTATAGAAACTCTCTTATTAGCTGCCGTCCCCCTCAACTTTCCTAAAAACTTGAGATATAATATTCAGATGAGATCAAAAAAAATTCTTATAGCTATGAACAAAAAAATACTACTTTCGCTTCCCAGGTGGCCAGCAGAAGCTTTTCTTAGTTTACTCACACGTAATGAAACATTTTACTGAATATTTCCCCAGACAGTTAGAGACAGAAAAAAAACAGCAGCTGCAGACTGTTTCTTTCCTTCTTTTTTTACTGTCGCGATCCTCAGATAATGCGGAATTATGTTTGGATAAATGTAAAGGTCCTTTAGCACCTGATTACGTTCTGAACGGCTGAGTGGTTCGTTCTTAATTCATTGTATTCGTTCATCCCTGACATAATTATGACGATTTCGAAATAACTTATATTTATGTCTCATTAAAATGTAAAGAATTATCTTAAGAATTATCATAAATGCATACTCTCATAGTTCCATTATTAATTTTTGAGTGTATTGAATTACTCTATTCAGCTAATAAATGGTAAAAGTATTATACACGGAAAATTTAAAAAATATTTTTCTTGATAAAAAGAATTTCAATCGACAGGTTGCATGAAACACCATACAGTAATAAAGTGCTATCTAAAACAGATGTTTAAGAAATGTAAACACAACGAATAAGAAAAATTCTTGTCTGAAATCGAATGCACTCTTCTAAAATAGTATTATATAAAAAAAACCCTATTTAAATGTTTCACATAATATTAACTGGTTTAGTGCCATAAATGGGTCCCTTTATTGAGTCTGAACGAGATGTCCTAATCAGAAATGTGTTATTTATAGAATAAAAATATTTTTACACAATAAGAACTGATTCTCGAAAACAGAGGAATCTGAAAAAATAAACTGGTATCATCAAACGACTTCGTAAACGCAGCTAAACTACTCCAAACCGCTCAAAGGCACGTGGAGGAAATCTGAATGCACGGACGCCGCTACAACACGAAGGCGGCACGTTTGAGTACTTTGGGCTATCAGCAAACGCTGTACAATTCTTCTCTGAGGGAGCACATCCCGCCACAGGCAGGGAGCAGTCACCTCACATCATTCCTGTATCCACCAGGACGGCGAGAACCTACCACCATTCCGAAAGCTTCACGTCTCTATATCTGATGCATACCCCCCAGAGGGAAAGTGACCATATAGGTAAATATTCGCTCTACATGAATATTTATTAATCCCCCTTCAAAATAAGTGCCACCAATCGATTAAGTAAAATCAAAGTAATCACAGGTGGTTGGAAAAAGGGTATACTATTATGCTGAAGTCATTTTAGGAAATCACTCGGTCTGAAATCCCATTTGGTTTTAATTGACATCATCATATTCAGATCGCATTAAAAGCTTAATAAAACCCAATTGAAGGCCAGACGATAATATCTCGAATATAATTTTTTCTCAACTCTCCCTATCTTTTCTCGCCGCCATTAAATAGAGCATGTAAAATTATAGGCTATTCCTTCACTGGCACACACCAGCCCGAACTAAACGATACTGGATAAAATAACGAAGGAAAAGAATGGAAAAAAGGAACGCACTTGTGATCCCTCCCCTCTCCCTAAAGGCAGACGATAAGCACAAGGAAGAGATAGGCTGAAGAACGAACTGCACTTTGGCACGCGAGGGCCCCTGTGGAAAACGGAACGCATGAGAGAACACTAAGTACAGAGTTGCATGACAAAATTCCTGCCATGCACCATCCCCTAATTCCCACTGCGTTTTCTTCTTTTCGTTCGAAGGCCCCTGTTATTTGTTGGTAAGGATATGGCAATGAACAGATGGGGGAGTGGGGTGGATTTCGTGGGAGGAGGGGGGATTGAGTACGGTCGAGGTACGGCTTCCGAAAAAGGGTATTAAAAGCAGAGCAGGTAAGATTCAAGATTGACGTGAGTGCCGAAAGGATTAAAGAAATGAGAGAAAATTAACAGACCTGTGAGATTGCTTTGCACTTTTGATGTACGAGTCAAGGGTCCCTTTCCGATCGGCGATTCTTCATGCGATAGGTGATAATGGAAGGGGCGAAGTGGATTTAATTTCTATTCTTATATATATTAATAGATAATATTCGGTAATATTAATTTTGTATTATATTGTTTAATATTGTTACTAAGGACTATAACAGTAATAGAAAGTAATATAAGTATTATTAGATAATATTAATATTATAACAATATTATCCAGTGTATATAACGTTTACCTCCGTTTTACATCTCTTCATTTCAAGTGCAAATAATATGATAAAAAAATCATGTGTTTTGTGGGTTAACTTCATCGTGTTTAACTTCCTCGTATAGAAAATAAGATCCAACGTTCAAATTTATATATATTATCTACTCCCATTAATCAGCCAACTTTTAGCAGAGACCGGCAGTTTTCGTGCCGTTGAATCGCAAAAATATTTAAAATAATTTCAACAACAGAGAAAGCAAATTACACAACTTTGATTAAAATTTTATACTTTAAAATTTTTCTCACATGCGCTGCTCAAAGACAGAGAGATGGAGAGATTCTTGCAGTGTTTAAAAAGAGCGAGAGAGAAGTTGTATGAAGAATATTTGGTGGTACTTAATGTGATGATATTTGGAAAGATTCAACTCAGAAGTTGGCAGACCAGTTAAAGCGACAGATATTATTAAGTTTATTGCAATGCAGAGCGTTAAATGGGCAGCCTTCTTAATCGCATGACAATCGAGCCACTAGAAAGATCTTTTTGTTTAAACCCTTTGAGGGTGACCATTAACTGACTCTCTGCCATCAAAAAAGATTTGAAATTATCAAGAAGATAAACTGAAAAATCTCTGTTGCGTTCAAAAAGACACGAAATAGAATTCTGAGGACAACCAGGACCCGTCCGATGCTGTCGCGTCAGAGGAGAGGTTTTCGTGTAAAAGTCGCATAATAAAATCCATCCATTCATGCTTACTTTTTTCTTCCCATTACTGTGAATTACCGCCTGTAAGATATAGCATCAAAAAGTAAAATCAATGATGGATATGGAACAAAATTTACCTCATATTCTATTAATAGAATCATTTCATCCAACTATATCATTGAGTTTCTGATTAACCATTTTATCAAAATTCTGAATATATTAAAGATCAGGATACTTTCTCTTTTTATCCTTCGTATACTAGAAAATAAAAACTAGTTTAACTGGTTTCTTTGGGGAGTTTTTTTTAATCACTTTGTTAATTAGGGAAGGGTTGTACCATGCCCGGTGATGACCCTTTAGACTCAACCACAGTTCCCACCAGTGTTGTTTTAACGGCCGTTCGGTCATTTATTAATGTTACCCACGTGCCTTCGGCGGGTCGGAGAGTCAGTCATGCGACTTCTCATATTATTAAAATAATAACATTTATTAAGAAAGACATTTACCAATCATACAGTTTATAATGAAGTAATCAAAATAAAAAAAGCTATAAGAGTCTTATAATTATAAATTATTATTTGGGCACATACATTATAGTTATGTTTGCTTGATAAAGAGATATAACAGGTTACTTTCGAAAAACCGGAGATATAATAATTATTTTTTTAATAAGGCAGAATTGAAAAAAAAGAAAATCTAAAATAAGACTTATAACAGATAAATGTATATAAAATTATCGATATAAAAAATTATCAATTCAAAATAAAGGTAATAAAATCAAATTGCTCTCGTTTTGTTTTCTCAAATATTCCTTTCCTACTTCAAAAATAAAACCGTAATTTAGTGTAGTTACTTCTTATAAATTCGTACACAATATAAAAAATTCCATAAGACCGAATAATTTCATTGAAATATATTAAAATTAACTATAAATGATCATAAGTAAAGAAAGGATTACGCATATTAAAAATATATAAAAAATGCGAGGTTATTATATACAACAAAATAACTTAAGTAATTATTGTTAAAATAATTTTTTATCAATGACTTCTCACAGAATAGTTAAACAAAATTAATATCCTATTTTGGTTTCAGCTTTGCAGTACGATTATTAGTTCAAGATCATATATAATTATACGACTATATATGAAGATAAAATTCAAGTCGAAACCTTTTTCTTAAATTTCCTATTTTGAGAGTGATCTGAAGTTACAATATAATATTTCTATCTCATTTCTATAATGATATTTACGACATTCAGATTTGAATAAAAAAAAGTAAAATATATATCAATATTCAGAATTATCCAACTCTTTTGCTTTTGGATCAGTTAAAATAGAGTAAAGAAAGAAACGAGAAAAAAGGAAATTATATGGAATTCAAGAAAAATTGTAGAGATTAAATTTATTTCTTGAGTGAAACTTTAATTTTAACGCAAAGATATATTTTTAAACGTAATTTATTTTATTTATTTATTTTTGCTGTTACTTATCATTACAAAAAGATTTCTTCCCCTTCTTTTGTTTTAAAACTAAAAGTGAAATCCTCATCGAAAAGTTTCCACTTGTGTGTAACTGGTTTCTTTAAATTGTCCCCTTTTTCAAAAACCGTCTTACCGTGCTACATAATAAATATCTGAATACTCAAATGAAGTTCGTCAAAATAAAATTCTTTCTTGGTAGTGTGGTCAGGAGGATAAAATTCTATCCTCCTGACCACACTACCAAGAAAGAATGAAAGGGTAGAAAAAAAATCAGATGGCAGCATCATTTTCTCGCCGTGAAAACGATACCTCTGCCCGAACGCTTAATTATTCCGCGACCTTAACCCTTTTGCTTTTATTAGCCACTTCGCTACTCGCGGAGAAAGACAGGGGTTGGAAGGCCAGCGGCCATTCCGAATGCTTCTGCTTTTCTTTTTGTTATTATTTTTTTAGTTTTCTTTATTTATTATTCTTATATTTTCATCCATTTCTCTTCTTTATTTCTTCTCTTTTTTTTTCTTTTCATTCCCTCCTTTTTATACATTTTTTTTTTCGTTCACTGTTCCTTGTTTCGCGGTTCGCTGCCTTCAGAACAGGAGAAGCTCTCCAGATGCCTGCCTCGGGATAACCCCCTAGTATGCCCCCTTCTCCTCTACACACTCGGCACAGAAAATAAATAAAAAAACGGAAAAAAGGGGATTCCAGTCGGTGTAAGGGGAAAGAGCGAGAGAAAGAGAGAAAGAAAGAAGGAAGCCCGTAAAGCAGGCAACTGAGTAGTAGCGAGCGTGCAGAACATTTTGCCCGTATCGACCGGACGTTTCAGCCAGGCCTTCCACCACCCTCTGCCCCCATTTTCTGACCCTCCCCCGCTCCTTTTCCTGCTAGGGCCACGCTGGTTGCTGCTGATAAACCCTCTCGCCTGTACCCCTCCCTTACTGCCCGGCCCGCTCCTCATGCGTGCGTGTGTGTAGAGCTGGAGCCGATGTCGCCTCCAGGTAACCGCTCCAAAGCGATGAATACAAGGAATGAAAAAAATCCACAATAATGATGATAAAAAGGCATTTACTAGAGCGATGCAGCAAATGGTTGCTAATCACTCGAAAGAAGGTGTGAGTTTCGAAAGCACTGGTGAGATAGTAGAATTTTGGAATGTAATTTTTCGCGAATAGATCGGTAAACAGACGCAATTCCGGCGTGGGGAGAGAAGTGAAATAACTAGCTTAAGAAATAAATAAAAGTTAGTAAATTTTGTCAATCGATTACCACGGGTAAGCGAGTAAGTTTCGAGAGGTTTCGTGCAGTCAGTGGCGGGAGAGGCATTTCCGTCATAATGCACGGAAATAACTCGCAAGTCAATCTGTGAATGTTTTTTTTCGGTAATCTTTTTTTGTTTGTTGTAAGAATTATGTAGTTTCCATTCAGTTCGAGAGAGTAATGTCAGGCTCAAGGAAAAAGAAAAAACTGTTGATTTGTAATGCACTGAACAAAAAAAATTGAGTGAACGTAATAGTAAATAATGTAATAGCCTTTAAGATAAAGTTCCAGTTCTTAACCGTTTGAGTTCGACAAAACGCTATTGCGCTTCGCTTGCCGTAAAGGTAAGTATTCTTCCGCACTCAAACGATTAAAATTACTCCACTCAGAAAAAAAAAGATTAATTAAATTTAAATTTAAGAGAGGAGAAGAAATTTATCATAAAGGAATTGTTTTTTTATTCCATGAAATATTGATTAATTTGACTAACACTGCAACGAATTAAAATAATGAAATATTAAAGTATGCGCCCATAATAACAATTTGATATCTCAAAACTACCAAAATTCTTTAAGTCTATTGCATAAACCACAAATAAAGCAAGCCTTTAATCTTCAATAGTCTGACATAATAAAAAAGCTGAATACATTTATAAGTTATAGACTCATAGTAGGTTATATCAATAATTAATAAATGATCTGCAATTCTGCTAATTGTTTCAAAATTCTAGAAACTTTTTAAAAACAAAATACACATTATAAAATAAATAAAAAGGCTTTATAGAACTTGTACAACTATTCTAAAAATAATAATTTTTCGAGATATAAATCGTTGAACAAAATCGTGGGTAAATCAATTAAATGGTCAAGACATTTTTCAACTATAAAATAACTACAATTTTTTCACGTGAATGATGAGAATTAATGAAGTTAATTGACTTATTTGAGAAACTAAAGTAACAATAGAATCAATAAAAGGGAGAAACATTTATTATTATTTCAACAGTATTTCATTAGTTTTTCGTGTTTTGATAAAATTTCTTTTAAATTACCTATTTTCAATTTCAGAAAAGATTAATTTCCAAATAAACATGAGTACTTTAGTAACAAAAGACGTTAAATTTCGAAATGTGTGTTAACAATCTAGAAATAATAACATCTTAATTTGATTAGATTCACTAATGATCATTTCCAATAAAAATTTTATCGCTTCTTCCGGCAGAAGTATTTTCTATATTTCCCAGACTATCTAAATTTAAAAAGTTAAAATGAAGAACTGTTTTAACTAAGAATTCATAAAAATCTTTAATTTCCTTGATACAAAAAAAAACAGTGATAATAATTTCTCATCAAATCATTAAAAAACTATCTTTTATCTATTACTTTCAATATATAACTATCTATAATAAATACAAATTTATCTATAATAAATATAAATGACACTTCCCTCTGGTAGTCCAAGAAATAAAAAACACATTCCAAGGTCATTTTGCAAGTATTTCAATGTATATTCACTTTTCATTTAGGAAAAAAATTAGACAATTTTCTCTTAGAAATTTGAGTATCATTTGTGGAATTAAAATGGAATATAATATTTCGGCCTGTAAGAAAATTGGTATTAGAGTATTTAGTATTAGGACAAAGAATATAATACTATGATGAGCGAAAGCATTATTTAATTCATCAAAAAATGTATCAGTTTTTTTATCAAATTTAAATATAAAAAAACTAAATGTATATGTATGTGTTTAGAATTTTTTTAGTGATTAAAATATGTACATTGAAGTAATTTCATATTTCTATATAAAATCTTTTTTTATTATTTTTAAATATCATTTGGGATCTTACTAGTTAAAGAATGAATAATTTTTAGAAAACTGTTTCGAGAAAGTTTTCTGTAATTTTCAGCCACAAACAATGTGTCTTTTTTTAAAGAACATTTTAGTTATTTGATTTTAATACTTTTCTTCTTAAGATGTATTTCAGAGCAAGTCATGAGGGTGGAATTTAAAGCTTTCTAATAAAAAACTTTTTTTTAAAGTTAATAAAAAGAAGAAAAAATTTCAACGATATTATTTAAAATAATTTAAAAGTGTCTTATTTTACAGGAAATAGATTTGAGTTAAAAGTAGAAGTTAAAGGAAAATTATTTATTTATTTATTTATTGAATTTTATTCTTTTCTCAATTTTATCTTTCTATTGTTTAATTAATTTATTTTTTAAAAAAATGGTTTTTCTTTTATTAATAGCATTCACTATACGTTAAATAATTCACTTTTTAAAAATATTTCGTGTTTAAAAAAATATATTGAGGAAATTTCAAATCTGGAATTCTACCAGAAAAGTGGTGCTCAAAAATGGTTCTTCCATCTGGCAAGTTTTATTCACATACTTTAAATTCAGAACTCCCGCGCCTGTAAAGAAGTCTCACTGCAATGACTTCATCCGTTGAGGAGGAGAAGGGAGGGTGGAGGGAAAAGGAAGAAGAAAAAAGAGGGGCCTTATCTCATCGGGTCGTTGCAGCAGCGCCTCTGGCGGCCGTGTTTTTTGCCAACAGAGGGCGTGAAGGACAGCAATCGAAACCGAAACCTTTAACATAAAGTGCATCAATGATCGGAGGACAAAAACGCGCACGATGTTATTAAAAGAGGAGGAGAAAGTTTTTCCTCTCTTCTTTTTATAAAAGTATAGAGGGCGCTATCTGTTGAAAGGTATTGCTTAAGGAGTTTAGGGCTCCTTCTTTTCTACTAGCAGCCCTTACTTTTTTTTATTGAAATGTTTCATGCATCTGCTTCACTCGTTCTAATTATCTATTTTTATAATTAAAAAAATCCTTCTTATTGTATAATAATAAAGAATTTTTTTCAGACTTTTAATTGAATTTAACCAATGGAAAAATCCTTTTTGTTCAATTTTTTTAGATTAGTCCCTCTTTCTTTTTTGTGGGAGGGGGTTATATAAGACGAATTATGTTATATCTCCCCCCTCCTTTTTAACATCATTCGGAGTCAATACATTACATTTCTTTACAGTTCAATACAGAGCTAGAAATGAAAACAAATGTATTGTTCAAAGGAAGGAAAAATTCTGTGATGATATGTTTAGCAATGTAATTAAAGTTATATTTGATTAAAAAATAATTAATTAGATTATGAAGTTAAAAAAATTACCTAACTATAAATAATTTTCTCACAATACTCCTAAAAGGTGCATTATTTAGCTTGAACATTTATGAGCACATCTCCTGAATACTAGTCCTACACAGGCTAGATCACAGGATTTCTTATTTCAAAACACACAAACCCCTACTTTCATTTAAGCGTTATTTCGACTGTTATCGCTAAATTTAATCATGAATCTCATCCCCTGTAATGTATTATCGAAACATGAATGTTGGCACAACACGTTGATGTTGGAATGAACTGCTTTAGAACAATATCAGAGATCTGTGTATTATATAGTCCTATTGAGACAGCTCATTATGTACATTATATTTTAACATGTGACTGCAATAATTTTTTAATGTATAACAACAGCTCTAGAGAATTTTAAGAAATATCAATGCCGGAATTATTTACACAGTTTTTCGTATGGAAATCAGTTTTAAACTTTTCTCGTATGCTTTCGAAATTTTCTTGGGTAGTTTTCTTTATCAAATAAATTTGTCATTAAAATGCCATCCTTAAATACAATGGCCATTTGCAAAGCTTAAAAGTTTTTTTCTTTACTGAAAAAGATAATAAAGGTGGAAAAAGGAAATTTATTTAGATTTTTATTAATCTATGAAATTGAGCTTTATTATAATTGCATTAAGATGTCACAAAAAATTATTTATCGTTAAATTTAAATAATTTGTTTTCCGATTTTTTTTAAAAAGTAATCTTGGTACTTTAAAATCCGTTATCATGCAATTTTGAACATTTTTTCCTAAATTTATTCTCGAAACAAATAAAAATAAAAATAAAATTTTAACAAAGCTAAAATACTTTATTCAGCTCTGATTTGAATTAAAGCATTTTAATTAAATGAATTAACTGTAATTGCTTTTGAGGAGAATTATGCAATCCTCCAGGGGACGAAAATTGCATGCTTTTGAATGGGAGCAATTAGGCATCGTTTGAAAGGTTTCTATTAAGTTTAATTTTAAATGTTTATTATAGTGTTTTTTAAATTTCTTAGCTACACACGTACTAAACATCGCAATAATTACTGAAAATTGCATGCAGTTAGTAAAGTTCTTTGGCATTCTTCTGTTTATTCCATTGTATAAAATCCTCAGCATTTAATGTGATATGAAAATACTCGAAAATGGGTGTCTCGAATATCTCCCCATTCTTAATATTATTGTTTAAAGAACCTGTTTTTACAACCCTAAAGATTATCAAAATTGCTTCAAATAATCATTGTTATATTAATTTATATGTGTTAAACAACTTATTGATTTATTTATTGTTATTGTTTTGTTGTTCAATAATTTTAAGAAGAAAATTGTCTTTGAATATCACACTGAGGGGAGGTTCTGTTTGGATGCCTTAATAATTTTATCAACACTTTTCAATGAAATGTAAAACCAAATTATCGAAACTGAACAAAAATCGCATTTGATTTCAAAATGCTTCAGTTATTTTTCTTCGTTTTTCAATGGCTGTTGCATCGAACTATATTGGATTAAGTTAAAGTTCAGTCTAGGTAGAGTACAAAGTTTTTATATTAAAAATAAGTAATATAATAAATTTTCTCAAATAGTTTTTCATTATTTGCACCCTCGGCTAACTGCAAAAAACTGTAAAAATTAAAAATATATCTTTCGACATTGATTATCTGGCTCTAAAATGAAAGAGAGAATTATGTTTAAATATAAATTATCCATTTAAAATTGTTGTCGTTCATTTAAAATTCAGTATTTTATTTATTTTTTAGAAAGCAACTTGAATGATTAGTAGATTAAAAATTAGATATTTCCTGTTATACATAGGAATTTATAATGCATTCCAATGTATATAGTTATATGCATTGGAATTTTACCAGCAAACAAGTGTGAAAGTAGCATAATTCCAATTGTGTGCACATATTTGAATTCAGATAAAGCTAGCGTTTGACTTTTTTTTTCACGGTTATAACAGATTTCGTTAAAGGAACCTAATTCTTCCCGTATATGCCGCATTATCAAGTTCTCATACTCCCTCAAAAAAAGGGAGAATGAAAAAACATACGTGCCGCTAGAATCATTCGAGTGCGCCATGATTGTTTATCCATCCCCTTAATGGAGACAAAACATTCCCTCTTCTATCTGCTCCTCCCTCCTCTAGAGTTGCTCTTTTATTCTTTTTTGCCCTCCTTCTTTTTGTTATCTGGTTGCTTGGGCAGGCGACTAATTCGATTTCCTGCCGCCCACTTCGTCAATTGACTTATCTCACATTTCATAGCCGGCCTCCCTACGTGAGGGTCTGGCTCGCATCACTGCCACGGGGATGGGAACGACAGATTGACGGCCAGGACGATTAGAGAATTAAATGGCACCCCCTCTCCTCCTCTGCCCGTGGACCCTTTTCACATCGGGCCATTTAGGTAATGCGAGACATTCATCCGGCGGATGCATTCGAGGGCGTTTTGAAACAACTCGGAAATGTGAACTGGACAATCTCTTCTCGGCAATTTTGCCCATTCCAGAAATGGATCGAACCAAGGACGGATTTGTTTGCTGTGGGGAGGAACGGGCACTGAAAGAAGAGGTGTTTGGGAAAGCTGAATCTATTAATATCTTACAAGTGATATGAAACAAGGAGATTTCATTTTTAAAAGAGCAATTTATATTAAATATACGAAAAATAATTTTGAGCGAAATTTTTCCAGGAGGCATCACATTTTTACTACCTTTCATAAGAAGTATAGAGAAAGTAATAGACAAAAAAGTTATCTAAATTTCACAAATCTCCACGTTTTAACCTTACCTAAGTTTTAAAAAAATACATACTTGACATTACATCTGTCAGTCCGCCCGTGGCCAACAAAACAAACTATGTCTCTTTATGTAAATTAGCATAACTTTATAGGTTCTCTCTTAATAAGCCAAAGTCACTTCCCATTTGAATTTCAAACAGTTCATTGTTTTCGACTTTCTTTTATCCAATACTAAAATCCCTTTACCTAATTTCATTCAATAAATGTCAGAAGTTGAACAATAGTCCCAGGGATGGATAGAAAAGGAGCGTCTTTCAATGTTTCTCCCACTTCAAGCTTTTTACAATGTTTAAATAATCAGACGGTAATAGTTGCAGGGCTATGAGGCGGTGTTTTGTGTGGCCAAGATAACCACAAAATGCTTTGAGTTAAACGGAAAAAACTTGTATATAATCTTTAGACCCAATTGTTAGAATCCTATTAAATTTTGAACCAAAATCCATTGAGAGGAAGTATGCTTGTGAGGCTGTTCGAATGTATATTAACATAATAATGAAAAAAGATAGAGAAATAACAATGGGCACGCAGATTTATTATCAATTGAGCGGATACCTATCACAATCTGAGATAAATCCAACAAAGAGTTGACCATCTGTAGGTCCGTGCTTTCAGAAGAATGGAAATATATATGCTTTTATACATGAATTTGCAACTACAATTGTAGTTTTGAGAGAAATTTTGATTTTTATTTGGTAGTAAAAACGTGTTCTAAGCCCAAATTTTTATTTTCGGATTTTAATGATCACATGCCAGAGATTCATCGCCAAAAAAAGTCACCAAGGATCATAAAATGGACGCAGCAAAAATCCTAAACTCACACCAAGTGTTAACATTTAGTAACTGTTGCATTCGAATGCCAAATAAGGTATATTGCCCAAAGTCCATAATTTTTTGTGTGGTATAGGAGATAGCGCCTTTGTTATAGAGAATGCGAGAAAGTTCTATGGATACTACTCCCGATGGTTTTCTTAGGATAGGTGTGCTCAAAACAACTTAAACGGTAAAAAGAACGCCTCCTCCTTGATAGCCTCTCATTATAATAAATCATGTTGGTGTTGATTGGTTTAATTTTAACGGGGCATTTTTAATAGCTGTATAGTTTAAGCAATAAAAACAACTTTTCATTTCAAATGTAAGTATCCACAAGAGCTTCACAGTTTCAAAAGTATTATATTTAAAATTTCGAAAGAAACCTACAAAGCGTTTATTTTTAAGTTTTAAAATTTTCCCTGTAAGCTGTTTTCAGCGCGTAAACAATTCCGGAATTACAAACCACAAGCGGCTAAGTAACGTTTTTGAGTATTGCATCTGTGTTTGTTGTATAATGTCGTTGTTTTACTCGGGGCATTAGTACAAGCCCTCTGACTAATCAGTCAGCTAACTAAGCCGATCTTGTGTGGCAGATTCTGCGGGTAAAGACCCCTGAGAATCCGAGGGTCTGACTGCTGGTCCATATGAAGATGACACTTGCACTCTCGCTTGTGCGACCCCTTTTTACAGCGTGGGTCTTTCACACACCTCATAGATAGAGCAGAGATGAAGAACAGCCATTCTCGAACTAGTGATCCGGTGCGTACAGATCATGAAAAGGATGAGCAACCCCTACACCAGGACGTCGGCCCATAAATGATGTTAAATAATTTTTTGTCATCAGGAATAAGAATAGCAAAGATTCGGTTTTCAAAATGAAAATTTCTGTTAAATCTATATTTTATGTTTTATTCTTTGTGTTTGTTTAGCTCTAACTGTGCCTCTAAAATAAGATTATTACATTTCACGTAAATTCTTAAACAAATATTCAGTTATATCTGAGACTTCAAAGGAATTAAGAGAATTAAAGAATTTCAAAACTCTCTAAAGAAAAACGGATAAAAATTAATTTGTCTATGATATGTTCTCCAATTTCTTTAAAAACTACTAAATATAATTTCATTCAAAAGTTTTGGGTTCAGTTTTAATTTTCTTGTCTATTTTCAAAACTGTGACTCTACTTTTATTACTAACAATAATAGAATTGAAATCGAAATTTTTTTTAAAAAAATGGTCTTTAATTTTATAGAAATATAGAAATAGGTTTTCATTAAGCCACAAAATAATAAATAAGATTTACATTCCCTTAAAGTCTACTTATAAACTAGGATTTTTATTCACATAAATCACATCTCAATTTCTCCTTTGGATAGATAACAATAACTAACATCGTTTATCTTTTTAAAATAACAGTTATCTTCCATTTCCCTTCCGTTTTCTTATTATAAATTGTCGCTGCTATAATTTCTAATTTAATGTACAAAGAAATATTCATTACCGAACCAAAGTAATTCAATACTGTACACATTTTAAAATCACAATTATTTAGTTATTTACAGCTCTAATGATCAAGTGTTGGTAAGCAAACAATGGAAATTCATTTTCTTTAGATATACATATGATTCAAATTAAAACATAAATTTTCCATAAGAAAATTTTGTTTGGTTTCATATGTATGTAACCGTAAATATGATTAATTTGGTGATTGTGTATTATTACAAGTGATTATTCATAATTACCACTTAACTTATTGCCATTTGCTTATAATGCAATAGTGAACTTCCTCAAAATAGTATAGTTATACAAATATCTAAAAATGTGTATTTTAAATTCGTTCGTCAATACGTAACGCTAAAATTAAGAGGCAAACTTCGTAAAGCGGATATTTCGTATTTATTTATTTATACCAAGTAATGAACATACATTGAAATGTTATTATTTTTTTATCAATATTCGTGAGTGTGTGTGTGTGTGTATGTGTGTGTGTGTGTGTGTGTGTGTGTGTGAGAGAGAGAGAGAGAGAGAAAAGAAGAAATCATATTTGACATCAAGTTTCTATATCAGTTTTTAAAAACCCTTTTCTTTTATCGTGTTTTTTTTACCCTTGCAATAAATTGTGAATAATTAATATCTTCAGTGGCAGTTTTTTTTCGGCATGCGGGGACAAAAGGCGTAAAGGACAGGCAAAAGTGCTAGAACCAGAAAGTATGAGCACAAAAGTTTAATTAAAGGAACTTTATTATTTTTCCACAAAAAGCTTGGTAGGCCTGTTTTCCCATAGAAAATAATGTAAATTTCTGAAATTAGAAGATCAGAAAAAAGGATTAAATTGGAACAATTGGATTTGAATATTTTTTTATATGTTAAAAGGATTCGATACCCAAAACGTTTCTTACCTTTTTTTTTGTAATTGGATGTAAACGGTACAAAAATTAAGATTTTTTCAAATGTTTTTCCTCATCAGTAATCTAATACATTTTAAATTTTCCTTTAAAACTGTCCGTAAAATGAATAGACTTCAGAACAGAATCTGATTTTGGAAGCTTAAATTAGTTTTGGAAAAAAAAATTCTCATAAATTTGTTTCATATATTTCAGAATCTATCCAATTTTTCATTTTCATTATTTTTAAAAGAATGTATCAAAACTTTAACAAAATAAGTCACTGTCACTGTTAAGTTGATTTTTGTAAGTTTTTTAAAATTTTTAATAATTTGAATGAAATAAATATATTTAACTTTTAGCAATTTGTAGTAGACGTAATTTTCGAAAAAGCAAAATAGATTGAAAAACTCAAATACAAAAATGCTGTGATTAAGCCAGTTTAATTTGAACAAGTTATTTTCACAGCAAACAAACATTTCTAAAGAAGAAAGTAATAAATTTTCCAATTAATGTCCCAATAACTTCTCTAATTAACAGTAGCTCTAGTCTAATTTAGTATCAATTTGAAAATTAAGAAATTTTAAGGTTTCTTTATGTCAATGCTTTTATAATCCATATATTTGTGAGATTATTATTAATTCTTTTCATAAAATGTATATTAATACTTAAAAATAATAGCAAAGTATTTAAATAAAATTTAAGTCAAAGAAACTGTCTTGGAACAACAAACACTTCTAAAAAAGTAAATTGAATAAAAATAGTTTTAAAAGACGTATACAAACATTTAGCCATAAAAAAAATTTACAGGAGATAAACACATATTATTATAAAAAATGAATAGTAAATTTTACCAAGTGAAAGCTTTAATGCTGTAATAAATATCCACAACATCATTAATTTCAGTTTCTGATAGAATTGGCCGCTAAATTCAAAACCATTTCCAAGGTTATCTCATTTCTAATATTCACGCTATGTATTTCTCACTAATCGTAATAGAAAAGTATACCTTTCTTTAGTAAGGTTTTGCACATTTTGATCTCATTTGTCTCTTGCTTATGCATACATTTTAATGCAATTTTACATCTTCAAAGGCTTTTCTCTCAGACTGTAATCTTGATAGAATTTCCTCACGAAAACCTCATACATTAAAATCTAAGGCATATTTTTTTAATCAAATTTGGTACATTCATTTCTTAATATATTCTAATTTTCCTGAAATACAGAATAAGTAATCTTTTCATCTACAAATATTAGAAAATTTATTTAACCCTTTCGGCTCTCCCGGTGGCGTTTGCCATTTTCAGTTCTTAATTTTCATATCCTATCAAATCTAATTGTGACATTTGCCACGCCTTTCTGGTTCCTACACCCGTGGTGAAAATGAGATGAAATTAAATATGAATGCTTTCTTGGTGACCCTTATCACTAAATTCCATCAATTTTTTTTATTCCACATTATAAAAATTCAGGACTAAAAAGGTGAATGCTTCCCGATGCGAAAAAATAATCAAAAATTGCATGCTATTTATTAATTGAGTCTCAATATTTAAATAATGAATAAAAATGCAACTATTTTTTTAATTTTAAGAATTAGGTACAATATTTCTAATCAAAATATTTTTAAATAAATCATTGGCTAAGCTTCTAAATTAAAAGAGTCTTACTTCACAATTCTTTTTATCTAAAAAAAATCCCCATTTTTTCTGTTTGAAAAAAAATTGTCATTTAATTAGTTTATATTTGGCTTAAAAGAGGGCTTTTAAGTTAAAACTTCAAAAATAAAGCTATTTTAGAGCCTCTTTCAACAACTTAGCCATTTACAGCCTTTTTCAACTTAATTCATCTATAAAATTTGCATGATATTCTTGTATTAAAAGAATATGCCTTCCCCTGTTTTTGATTCAATCTTTAGTGTCGGAAATTTTTTTTACCTCGCTTTCCTGCAGAGTGAGGGGAGATTCCCGACTCGTGCACTTTAAAGGGAAGATTTTTGATTTGATTCACATATATTCAATTTTTCTTCCAAATTTGTAATAATGTTTGGAAAACTCTTGTGCGTAGCAACTGAACGTCACTGTCTTCCGTTCACTTCGCTTCGTGCGTGTGCCAGCGGAACAGACGCAACTTAGGAAAAATATTCATTACCATTCTTTTCTTCAAGACGAGTTTCTGCAAATTCTCCAAATAGTTTTTCAGCGGCGCTCAGTAAATGAGCCCTGAGGCCGAAAATCTAATTATATTTTTTCTCCACTTCAGTTCAGGACTCCAATTAATTATTTCTCAACTGCAGGAATCTCCGGGACGAGTTGGAATCTTCCGAAATCGTGACAACGTTAGACGTGACGCTTAGCGAGATGGGAAAAAGAGGGGTTTTTTTGTTCCTCTATGTCCCTCTCTCTCTCCTTGTCTATCCCTCCCTCTCTCTCTCCTTCCGTCTTCACAAAATTGTGACAAAAATACCGATTCTCTCTATTCCTCTTTACAGTCTGCTCGGGCAGAATAGCTTTATTAATGATGCTACAAAAGAGAAGAATAAATTTCCTTATTTAAACCCTGTCACTTCCAAAGTTATAAAGTGTGGTTTTTAATTTAATTTATACACCTTTTAATGCCTAGTTTGTCTCTGCAGGAAGACCGTTAAGTATGCTACGTGGGAAAAACTGTCCCCCCGTTTTTAATAGTCTTTAAATTTAAGACATTCCGTGATGTTTTAAAGTAGCCCTGCCTTCAAAAACCACACTCGAGGCAGATTAAAATGACAGATGGATGGCTACAGTTGAAAAGAAACGGGAAATTCTTGGGTCATTTTTATTTCAGCTATTCAGAAACTGAAAGAAAAGAAAAGAAATATTTACTGTAAATGTCCTCCGTTCGTAGTTCCTCTAAAAATTTTAGCAAAACGTGAAAAAGCTGTTGCAAAGTTAATTTTTCATATACTTCACTTTCTTGGGAGTTACTTGTGGTCTCATTTTAAAGTGAATAAGCCGTCTTTGAAACTGTTTAGCATTCTATTCACATGCCTCTTTTCTTAAAATATTAAAATAACGAAGAACAATATTTTGTTATTTTATGCTTTATTTAGACAATATATGACTATTATTCTAGCTCATTTCAAAGTTAATAATAAATACTCCTAAACAAATGAAAAAATTTGCCAGTTCCTTCACACTCATGAGCTCAGATCAAAAATTAAATTCCTTAGCTAAGATATAACTCTTCAAATGTCCTCGCATTTGGTTTATGATCATCTCTTTAATATAAAACTCCAATGTAATATCACATGGTATTATTCAAATGATGCCGGAAATTTTTATGAATAACGACAACTAACGGTGATGAGCCCTAAAATTCACTAAACATCTGAGTATTTAGAAATAACTCAAAATGTAATTCAATCTTTGCCTTAGAGTTTTGTCTTTCCGCGTGATGAGGATATTTCATGTCCTCTTTACAAATGTAATAGGAGTGTATTTGCTTTCAAGGTAAAAACCCCTGAGAAACCGAAGACAGAAGTCAGACTTCTAGCTCATGATGATGAGACTCACACACGCGCTTGTGCAACCCCTTTTCATTGGGGGGGGGGAGCACTTTCAAACACCTCAGAGATAGAACACAGGATTAAGTATAACTGTTCTTGAACCACTACTCGAACCCGGCATACATATATCAAGGAGAAGACGCGCTACACCTAGGACAGAAAGCAGGTGTCTTTCGTCCTATCTTAAGCTTTAGGGGGGGGGGGATTATGGATGACAAATTAAATACGATCATACAAAGTTTAGGTATTTTATATTTTGGAAATGTATTCATTATCGCCTTTTTTTTTCATTTGCTAAGAAAATAGGTAAATACAGTTAGTTTTAATGAATTACAGTTGTCATTGTTTAGTGATTTTTAATGCAAAATGTATGCATTCGCTGAATGTATTTTGTGTCATTTCTTTGAGAGATTCATAAAAATCTAATCAAAAACTTTTGAAAGATTTTTTTAAAAAATCACTGCCTCATTTAAAATAATGTTTGAAAATTAACAGTTTTTCAAACATTATTTATAAATGAGGATTGAGAACATAAAATAACTGTTTTAAAAAGGGCATTGTCACATTAAGAAAAAGAAATTTTCAAAGCGCAAACTTTAGTGCGTGATCCAATCCTTCAAAGTTTTAACAAAGGGAATTTTTTTTCTGCCAGTATGAGTTCCTTTAACATAATTAAAGAGAGGAATCTAGTTGTTATGTAATTCGATAAACACTAGTACTTAACACAAAACAAAAATTAGACTTTTCCGGATGGCTTTGAAACTTTTATTTAAAAAGATATATGTTGTTTTTATTTGAAATATGGATATAAAAAAGAAAACAATATCATCACTGATTCGGTCAGTAACTAATTGAAAGACACGCAAGAAGTTGCAAAAATTCGTCGAATCATGATGCTTTCTCCGTAAAACACGATTTCTTATTCAGCGAACTTTACGTGAGAATGAACTGTATCCTTGGATTTTTTCAGAATGAATTCTTAATTTGCCTTGACTAGACACGAATATCTGGCATCAAAACCATAGTCCATAGACAGCTCTTTTGACTCCCTCGAAGACACAGCGATCTGAATGACCGGCCGCTGCAATTGGTAGGGAAATAGGTTTAGTTTTTAGGGCCATCGACGATCACAAAGCAACACCACCCGTAGGGGATACGTCCCGATTCCCAACACTATAAATAAAGATCCATGATATTGAGAAATAATGAAATCGGAAACTTGTATTAATTTTTTTTTCCTCATAAACAGAAAATTAAATTGCGCCAAACACGTTTACGAAATAATTGAACATAAAATTTTTATTAATTATTTTGTTCCGACTTCCTAATTTTTTAAAAAATTATGTTTAAAAATGTTAAAATATAATTTTTCTAGCAGTTAATATATGATTTATTTCTTTTCAGCAGGTGACTTCGGTGCCGGCAACGGAGAATGAACAAAGTACGTAAAATCTTGATGGCTTCAAATTTTCAATTTTATTTATCGTCTCTAAGATGGATTTTGAATTAAATTTGAAAGTTGTTTTTGCAAACATTCAAAATACTTACATTCATGAATTGTTCATACTAATTATATGTGAGAAGTACCTATCTGAAATGTACACAGACTAGCTATGATTGAATTCAAAATGTATATTTATTGAGTATTCAGTGATGCAGCAAATAATGTTGGCAATGATTTTATACTTATTATATATAAACTCTCTGAATGTCAACTTGCTGTCGTATGTTTTAATTTTAGTCTCATTACGAAGAAAGTTGTGATTTTTTTAAAAAAAGCAAAAATCAGAATGTTGTGATAAAAGAAGAGAAAAATTTCCATAAATAGTTACATTTTTCATTACAAAATTATTTTTAAAAATGTAATTTAAATTCAATTTCAAGATTTAATGTTAATTTATGATTCTATAAGATATGGAAATCATTATAAATCCATAATACCCCAAAAAGATATTAAATTGTCAAATGAAAAATGCTATTAACATTAACTCAAGCATACATGTGTTAATAACATAATAATAACATGTTAGTACATAACTCGTGCATACATATGTTGATATGGCCTTAAATAACAGAGAACGATCACCTCGGACCCAGTACTCCAGTGATATTACTCTCGATATCCTTAATATTATTTAATTAATTGGATAATTTTCGATATTAGTTAATTATTAATATATTCTTTCACTCGGTACTTTTCACTATTATAAATCTGAATGGCATTTGTTTTTTCTTGTATTTCAAAATATATTTATCTGAAATTATACCATTATTGTTATATAATATATTATGTATATATATAACACATGTAATATTTTTTTTTTCTGATTATGAATCAAAATACAGGAAAAGGCTTATAGATTTAAAAAAATAATCTAAAAATGAGTTCCTTTTTAAAAAATCACTTTAATTTGGTCCCTTTTTTCTCCCTGGCATTTTTCTTGGAAAGGAATTAGACACACGAGATAAAAATAAACATTTAGTAGTGATGACATTATCCATATTACTGTTTGTTACAACCTGATCGAGTAGCATTCTGTTCAGCCGGCTTAACAGGAGATTTATTTTCTATAAATTCCGAAAAATGGGGTCAAGAGCAAAAATCCTTTTGAAAGGGTGCCATTCTCTCTAGTAAAGGCGCACTGGCACATAGTAGTTAAGAAATGCGGCTTTTGGAGTGAATTTAATATATTGATGGAATCATATAATCCTTAATAAGGTAGGCAGTTAATAGTATCCGAAAAGCGAATTAGTGTTTTAGAGACGTTTTTTCGAACCTATTCAAACCAAAATTTGGTCCAGAACTACAATTGTAATCACAGAACCATATACCAAAGTTTAAATTATTAGGTCTTTGCATTTTTGAATGATTGTACTTATAGGGTTCTGTAAGTAGGATTCGGCTCAAAAGGGACGAGTTATTAACTGTGCACCGAATTTTATTCACTTAGTTATCTTCTTTTTGCAGTTATCGTGTTAACTTATAATTTTAAAAAAAACCAGATGGACAGACTTCCTCTGAATAGATTATACTCAAAATTTGACAGAAATCTACCAATTAGGTAGTAAGAATGTTTACCAAATTTCATCCTACAAACATAAACTTTTGTCGCAGAAGGATGGACAGATTTGTCGCAGAATGACACTTTTCATAAATATGCTTTTTCGCATTCGGTTAGGTTTAAAACTAAAATATTCGAGTTCCATTTATTTATTTATTTTTACTATTAAAAAATTTCCTATACGAGAAAGTAAAAACTGTTTTAGATAATGCAAAGTGCAAAATGTTTTCAGTTAACTTATAATTTCTGAAATTATTAAGTTTCTCATTCCTTACAAGAAATATTTTAAATTAATATGTTTAGAATGTGCGTTAATTTTAGTAATCATTGATATGAAAAAAGTATCATAAAAGATTAGATGTTGCCATACTTTCTTAACAGAATACAAATTTGAAAAGACTGAGTTTAAAACTAATATCATCTATTTTTTTAATTATGAGCCAAACTTGCTATGGTTTGATTTCTTTAAAATATCTAAATTAATGAAACTCTTAACAAGCTGTTACAAATATCTGGAAAATAAATTAGAATTCCCAAACATTATCTGCTCTCTATAAGGATCTTTTACAGAAAATGAAAAACTAGAAATTGATAAGATATAAACTAACTTCTAATTTAAGAAGAAGGCCTTTAAATTAGAAGTCAATTCAGAATTTTAGTAATATGAAACGATTACAAAGATTTGAAAGATCTTTTTTAATACCCAATTGTCTTCAAAAAATGCCGGAAAATAGCTCTTTAGTTTTTGAATGGAGAATATATCTCTCGGATTAAAAATGTTAATATAATTCTGAGTTACCGGTATTATTTTTAATTTTAATTCATGCAAAGAAACTTCATTCAATTATGTGATTTTCATTAAAATTCCCTACTGTAAATGTAACAAAATGCTTTAAAAACTAATGAAAAATTAAGAGCAAAGCTTAAATTTATGAAGATACTAAAACTATTTTGTTTCTGATAAAAAAAATCCTATTTTAGAAAAGGCCACAAAAATGTAAAACAATATTTTTTAGATGAAATCATGCAGATGGAAATTTTGGTTTTATATTATTTTTACATTTTTAAATTTTTGGTAAATTTCATATGCAAGTTTCATTTTGTCCTCTTGAATCTTATTTGTTCACAATCGTAAAAGAAAAATAAAACCATTTGAACAAGAAATATTATATAATTTAATATTAAATATTAGAATACTGAATTTAAAATAATAATAAGAACATTAAATTTAAGATAAAAAAGTAATAATTAAATGAATAAAATCATTTTAAAATCAGTATAAAGTTTCTATCACCGTAAATAATGACTATTTTTGTCTTTTTATGACTGAAATTCTATCAATGCATAATATTTTGAAGCATAGAAAAATGGGTATGCATTTTATGTATTCATAAAAGAGCGATAAAAAGTAAATATTATTTTCATTAAAAAACCTTTATTCCGTTAGCATTCAACTATGTATTTTTAACCCTGCCGGCTATTGTTTAAGAAATTTAATAAATAAATTATCTACTCTGTCGTTTTTGTGGTCCTCTTCTCAAATTAAGAGCAAAAAGTGTAACTCGTTAACACAGAATATCAGATTCTTGCGCAAATTTTACCTACTGATACTATAAACAGATTTTTTATCGTAATTTAAAAGCATCTTTTTGTTCTTTCTAGAAAGTTCAGAGATTTTTGTCGAAAAAGATTTTTAAGAGCTTACCTCTAGAATTATAAAAAAAATAGCATACCTTCCGAAATAAGTTATTTAAATTGAGGGTATACCTAAAGATTAGCGAAATCGTCTTCTGTAGGCAGTACATGATGAACGACTTTAAATCCTTTATAATCTCATTACCACAAAAGCATTAAAAGATAACTAAAAGCACAAGGGTAAAAAATATAAAAAGACAACGTGTCGATTAACACCGAAAAAAAAAGGTGAAACAGAAGGGAAGAGAAAAAAATTCATCTTTAAAGATCGTGACACAAAAACCCTTTGGTCATTCGAGAAGCCACAGATTTCAACGTTTTAAAACCTTAATGAGGCGGCTAAAGATACATAAAAAAACTAACAGGTCGTTGCGGGCATTTTTTATGCTTTGCTTGTTTAACACTGAAAGCTGCGGGAGTTTTTTTTAATCATATTTTTTTCAGGTGCAGCAAAAGTACGGTGTCTGTTTCCAAGAAGGAAAACAAAGGCGGGATTAAAAAGTCGTAAGAAGTAATTAGTTTTCTCCTAGCATCAAACAATCTTCTTCATCTCAACCTCCCCACCACCCTTTCATACTCTCCAACCCATTTCTTCCAAAAGATCGGATAAAGGAAAATTTTCCCACAACCATTAAAAGCAGATAATGTTTTTTTTTTCTTTTGCCTCATCCCCTTTTAATTTAACCTTCTACACCTTTCCCCCCGACTAGATTTCTATGGGATATTTATGCGCATTTAATTTCATTAAATATTTTCACTTTCAACCAACCTCCCGTCCTGCTGCTTTTCAAGCCAATTGTTTGGAAATTAACTTTCTCGCTGTGTTTAAGGACAAAATAAATGCTTTAAAATAAATTTTACACAATAGCAATTGTTAACGAAAAATTACCTTTTCCTGAAGATGAAAAGAAAATGAAAGAATTTAAATCATTAGTTGAACAGTTTATCGAGAATAACGATACGTCGATCTTTTCTTCAACGAATGGGGAATTTGGAATTGCTTCCACGGGGGGGGAGAAGGAAGAGAAAGGTTGCTGCATTTAATCATCATTGTAAAATTATTGCTGCATAATCGCTCCTTTTAATTCGTTATTTGAGACGAAGGCGCACTTTTAATCAAAACTCTTTCGAGTAGAATGAATGTTGCCCCACCACCAAGTTAAAAATGGAGAAAAGTTATTGAACAGAGAAGTTATTGTCATTTAAGAAATACTTTTCGATAAGTTTTTTTCAAGTATATTTAATTTCTCAACATTTGAAAAATTTTATCTTCATAAATACATTTATTCTTTAGTTTCCAATGGTCATTAAATGTATTTATTAAATAAAGAATGACATTTCTTTCGATTGCCCTTAAAATCACTGCATACAATTCGCAAGATTTTTAATTTGCAAGATTTAGCAATTGGAAATACAAGAAAATCGCTTCGATAATTTAAGATTTTTGAATAAAAACCAAAGGTTCCGCCAGTATCCTTAAGAGAGCAGCAATAAGTCACTGAGCTTCCGCCAATTATAGCAAGTTTGAAATTATAATAAAACCTTACTTGTATCCCATATGTAAAAATTCTTTTTAAAAAATAACACAATATGCTTGATGCAGAACATACAATAATTAATATTCGAATGTCCTTTGCGAACAGCTTGAATTTGAAAGAAGGCGTAAAAGTTGTATTTGATTTCTAATTAATTAAGCGCATGCGGGGGAAAAATAATTTTGAAAGTAATTCTTCTTTTTTTTTTAATTTAAGTATCGATAAATATATGATGAGATGACGATTTGAGGATTTTTTAATAAATTGAATCATTTATCTCAATTTATAAAAGGCATCGCTAAAATCAGCAGATTCGTGACAGTCTCTTTTAACTTCTTATTTTAAATCACGAAATAATTCAATGGACGAATGGTCGAACGGTTTCTAAGAATATCCATTTAAAATTGAAAAGGGATATAATATGTTTCCGACCTCTAATTTAGTTATTGAAGGAAAATCGATGAAATTTTCACTTTAATATCGTCTAAGACAAAAATGTAAATAAATGAACTAAAAGGAAAAAAGAACTTACTACACTTATGAATACAATTCAGGTATTATAAAGAAATGCATTTGAAAATAAAGTGAGCATTTCTTTTCTTCAAAAGATGCTAGAAGTTTTATTTTGAGAATTAAAAAAATAATATAAAAGAATTCTAGTAATTATTATTATACTTAATGAATTATTATCATATTTATAAATTATTATCATATTTTATTAATTATTATTAAATCGCATAAAAATTTGATTTTCCCCTAATATACTAATGCCAGAAAAATTCACTTTTATAATGTATAGATCTTGTTGGAATGTAAGAACACAGTTTAGTTTTCTGGCCACTATCTTTAAATAAAACTCATCAAACAATGAAAAATCATAAAAATATAATAAAACTAGAGCTTAATCACAAAAAGACGCATATTATTTGTACTGCAATGCGTCAAAAAACCCAATGACTGAAACCTCGTGTTTAAAAGAGCAAGCCGAACACTCTGACAGAATTCAAATAAGTATATTGCACTTTAAAATAACAATTCAATTTAATATTCATTTATAATTCCACTAACTGATGTACCAAGCATTGCTCCAAGAAAAGACATTTACAAATACTTGAAAAGATAAAATAAAAGTATTTTAAATAACAGTAGTTCAATATATGGCTTCTTAAAATTGATTCTCGTTCAAGTTTTTGTGTTGTCTGAACCTTCGGCCAACAGCTGAAGCCCTGTTTGTCTTAATTTTCACGCTTTGAACTACTGGGAAAGCCTTGGGATTCTATTCTTCCCCGATCCTTACTACTATGAGACGACTGAGAAGTGCCTTCTGTGATAATCTTTTTGTAACCGTAACCGAAGAACCGTTCCCGCCTTTTATGTAATCGTGTGTCGGAGAAAAGGAACACAGCAGGGTGTTCCGTCCTTTTTCTCTCCAACGGGAGAGGGGCTCAGAAAAACCTTGAAAAGTTAACTGAAGAAAATTATTAAGAAATGAGAGAAAATCAAAATAAAACTGTTGATAAATTACTACCATTGCTTGCTCGTAACTACCATTGCTTGCTCGTAAAAAACGTGTATGCTACCTAAAATCATGAAATACTATCAAAAAACAATAAAAATACAATAAAAAACAAAAAAAAATTTATTTGATTTATGATAACATTTCCTTAGATAAAAAAATCCTTGATCATCCCTTGGCGATGATTAGATATAATAAACTTCAAAAAGAAGTTGATAATTTGGTCTACTTTTTAATAATTAAAAAAAAGTATTCAATACACACAAAAACAAGATATCTCTTACTTCTCTTTCAAACAACAAAAACTTTCTTCTTTTTCTAAAATTCAAAATTTTTCATCTAAACAAAAAATATATATATATAATACCTCTATTACAAAAATAATAAATTTGGGTTTCATTGGTTCTCTAACTTACATAATATTGATTCAGTTCTCCTTTTTCCCTTTGAACAGTAAAAAAAATAATTTTAGTAAAATTATAGCATCGCCAAGAGAGAGAGAGAGAAAAAAGAAAAGAATTTAAGTACCGATGCAAATCAACACAAAGTAAAATTGGCAGTCGTGACTTGAGGTGTTTTAAATCTAATCTTTCCAATCCCGTTTCCATTTCATTCAGGAAATTATATTATTCTTAAACATATTCATTTTGGGTAACTATTAAATACAAATGTGAAAACTGAATAAATAATTTTAAAATATACGAAGGAGAAAATAAAATTTATATATAGATATTTTCAACAAATCATTTAAATATTCTAAAAGAATAAATCTCTACAATGATTAAAAAATTGTGATAAAATTCTCTGTGAACTATTATTTCCAATACGTATGAGATTACTTTTTTGTGTGAAAAACTTATCCGTAAAATGCATCAAGATATTTTTAAAGTAATTTCTTAATTGAAATTTCAAAATCCCATAAGCCCTATTCGAAATATAGAAATGTATTACTATCTTTTAAATCTTTCAAAACAAAATATGTAGCTCGCAGAATATTCTAAGGTATTAATATTTCACCAAGAATCAAGAAATCAAATCCAACATATTCCAAGATATCAACTGTTATTTTTAAGGAGTTACGAGAAAGCACGAGACTCAAATAGACATCCATTAAAGAACAATTGTCATTATATCTAATCAAAATCGATTTAGCAAGACCAACGGAAAAAATGTTTTTTTATTAATAAAATTGTCACTTCGATGCTTAGCATATTCAGCACAAAATGATATTAATCTAATTTTGGAAGAACCTTATAAAAAAGTTGGGTATTAAAACCGAAGTTGGAATCATAAAGAAAGATGTACGAGTTTGAGATAATAAGAATATTTAAATGTCTCGATTTGATTCTTCATATTTCGACTTTTCTTTTCTCCCCTTTTCTCAAACACAAAATATGGAGAAAGTGTTGTTATCACCAAAAATTCGAGCTCCATATTTTAACGAATCTTCTTGATTTCTTGAGTTCGAAAAACATATTTTTGGCATTATATCTGTCAGTCTGCGACAAGGATAATTCAAATACAATTTGTCGAATAATTCAAAAACAATTTGAGGGATGAAATTTGGTACACGATTTTTTCTAAATGTCTATAGAATTTTGAGTCGAATCTATTTAAAGGAAGTCTGTCAATCCGGATGTTCGAATCTAAAACAACACGATAACTGCAAAAGTAGGTGGATAATACTCGAAATGCAAATATAAATTCTGTAGTACAAACACCTAATAAATTTTAAGGTTTGTGTTTCACCCATTAGCCATCAACCAACTATAAAATACATGATGCTATGCAGTGGAAGACTACTTCAACAACAAAAATAAATCTTCGGATTATTAGAAGAAATGAGTATAAGTGGTAAATCAACTACAACCACGGTTATGCAAAACAGGCGTAATTTTTCTTTCATAATTTCGAAATACACAGGCAATTTATATAAAAATTACAGTTGAATCCTTTATGATTCTGAAAAAAAAATACGAACCGAATTTCGGTTACTTCCCATGCGATATTATATATATATATATATATATATATATA
>JAOUZG010013036.1:755513-780726 GCA_026289955.1 Argiope argentata
ATATATATATATATATATATATTTGCCTTAAATCTTCGAATAGTTACCTGTAAATGGAGTTCCATATGCATTGCAATAGTTCATCACTAACATGTTCGGTTATCTTTCCCGTTGATTAAAAAAGCGCGCACTATTTCAATGGCGAAACGGCCTCCTGAGGTCGTCTTACACTCTTTTCTGCATGCATCGATGCTTCACGCATATCGATACAAGTTATGGTTATAAGCGTATTGACGCAGGTATAATTCCGCACCATCACCCGCTGTGGGCACCTTAAATATCGGGATGAAAAATTCCAGCATGGTTGTTAATTCTGTAGAGTGGAAATAGTGATATGTATCAGCTCTATGGTTAGTTCTTACCATCCAAAAAAAGGAAAAGGGTTATGCATAACCCCTTTCGATGACGGAAAGCGCCTCCTTTGGGAGGGGTTGTATTGAGGATGCTGATGGCCCTTAGGACTCGATCATAGTTCCCGCCTACACTGGCATGGCGTCCTGTCATTCAGATTTGATCCGTTTATTACAGGACCGGTCGATGTAGAAGAATGTAATTATATAAATAGAATAATTAGCAGTAATGTAGTTTATATCACGTTATACAATGCTATATTTAAAATAGTTTAGCAAATAATGTAGTTAATAATATTGTTATTTGAATTATCTTATTTACTGTAACTTATATTATATTATGTAGTTCATAAGCATTAATGATAATTTGTGAGCATGATACAACTCTATATAACTGACTATTTGGAGAATCAAATTTTAAATTTATCTCCTCTTTCTAATTTAACTTCTCTTAAAAAGCGTCTACAATCCATCCCACCATCACCAATCATTTTGTCAGTCTTCACGTGACTTCGTTTGAATTTCTTAATAAACTGCCCTCTGAATTTAGAAATCGTGAAAGAAATACGCATAACCTGCATTTCTCTCATGTGCATTTCAAAGTTGCTTATTTTAACGCTGGTATTTCCTTAAATAGTCAAAAAAATTGTTTCAAATTTTACTTTAACAGTTTGCTGGTATACTGTCCTATATTCTGTAAATTTCCATTATTTAATTGAAATTTCTGTATTCTACATACAAAAACATAAGAGAAAAAAATGAAATTTTTAATGGAAATTTTAGGTTTTCCCATGCATGCAAATAATTCTTCCGAAAAAGAATGAAAGTTATGAACACAGAAAACATTACCATCCGATGGAAATTGTAAATCTTTCTGTGCATTCTATGAAATAGCAAGAGTCCGAATCATCTTCTTCATCCACATTCTTACTCTCGCAGTGAAATCTTCGCTATAAAATATAAATTGCCCAGATTTCCCTGCCTCAGTTCTTCACAATTGACTGTAAACCATTCATTCCGAATGTTTACGTTTTTCAAATTGCGCTGCAGCTTGTGTATGTGTGTGTGTGTTTCGCTATTTTCCTCACATTTATTTACATCCTGTTTACATCGGAACACAAGAGAAAAGTGAGTGTAGTTTTACCTCAGTGCTTTTACTAACAAATTCTTACAGGAAATTCTTCGATACGTGTGGATTTAGGGAAGAGAATTTTAGGGATCCTTGAAGGAATATCCGTAGTCATAATGAATTTTTATCCCTAATGTTCTCATATATGTTTTTGAATTTTAAAAGTTGTATTAGTCATCCACTTTTGGGAGAGCAAATTGGAAATAATTAAACAAAAAATGGGATTTAAATCAGGAAGTAAGAGAAAATTTTAGAATGAAGGAATCTGGGCTAATTTAAGATAGGAAATTAATTAGGGTTTAGAATATATTAAGATATATCATTACACACTCACAAACAAATTTATTTATATTTAGTTTGTTTATATGAATTTTGCTTATATAAATATATACATAAACAAAAAAATTTAGAGAAAACTATAAATTTATAAAATTCTTATATTTGCTTTTAATTTTTATTGCCAGTTATTCAAAAATAACTTAGAGCATATTTCGAGGGGATATATATTTATTAATTTTTTTAAAATTTATTTTCTATATTAGTAGTCTAATGTATTAAAAAAGAAAAAAAATAATAAATTACACCCCGAAAGAAAGCTGTAAAAGTGTATTATCATATTAGAAGAAAAATGGATCGGCTCTTATGTTGTGAGTCTTCAAAACGAGATGTCACTCAGATCTGACTCGTTCTAATAATGTTAGAGTTGTGGAAAAACAGCGTTTCATGATTTAAGATGCTATGTCTTAAATGCTATGATTATCAAAGTGGTCGCTTCAGCAGGGACTCGTTCCTAAGAAACGAATAAAACTCGCCACCGAATAAACCCCGACATTTCCTATATTTCAAGACCGACAGAGAGACGTACGTTTTCCAAGAAGAAATTCCTTATCCTCCTCTTACCTCTTTCTTTACTTATTTTTTCTCTTCTTCCTTTTCAGGAGGAAGATAACCGGAGAACCACCAGATCCTCCAGGGGACCTCTAGGTAAGCGTCAACCGGTAGCCATGGCAACGGACCACTCCTGTGGTTCTTAAGGGTTTGGCTATTCTCCTTACTTTTTTTCCCTTCCCTTCTCCGCCCACGCTCTCCTTCTTCGGGTCCATTAATCATTGTCTGCCCCTGAACTGCGCTTATTCCCAGACCGGCCGCAAAACATCGCATTTTAAGGTTTTGCCGCAATCCCTCGACGGAATGCATTCGGGGGTGGAGGGGGGAGAGATCGGATTCGCCTCTCTCGTCACTGGTTATTTGTGACCCGGAGAGTAGCATTTCTCCAGGAAAAGTATTTTCCATGCAGGAAAGGGTATTTAAAAGCCAAAGAGCCCAGTCTGACCACAGAAATCCATTATTCTATCGATAAATTTAAATAGAAGAAAATACAGCGTATCGCAAAATTTTACGCTTTGAAGAAAACGTATGAGGGTATGCCCAAGTGAAGTGAGTGCTCAGAAATAGAAGTAAGTCTTTAATTGGGCCCTTCAAGAAAGAAATTCAAAACGATGTGAAATTCTGCAGTTACAGCGCTGAAGTGCACCTTCTTAATTGAGTTCAGTTAAAGGAAAGCTGCGTAAAAAATAGTCGGAAGTTTCTCTCGTTTGTTTTTGTAGCTGCTTTTAAATTCGTTTCAATAATTAGTTGAATATTTTAACAAAAACTTTTGCGTTTCCTGGATTGGGAATTTCTAAAGGCAGAAATAGGACATTTATCGGGGGAATGAATATTATTAGTATCAATTTAGAACAACGCTTAAAAACTTCAAGAAAGAAGTTTCCTTTCTAAGAAATCTTTTAAAGGTAAAAAAAAAAAAAAGAGAGAGAATGTTTTGGCTTTCAATTTTTTTAGTCAAAACATTTAAACAGAAAGGAGAGAAAAGTCCTTTGCAGTATTATTGGGATCGAGTACCGTAAATAATGTTGTTGTTCATTTTAAGAAAGAGAAATTAACTAATTATTAAGGACGCAGGTGATGTAGCTAGAAAATATTCGAATTCATATTCAATTGCATCGAGAGAGTCAAATATTGTTCCTTTCAGCGCTTACTTTTCACAAAATAGAAAATAAATAGAAAAAAGTCGCACGGGGTTAGATAGAATCCGCAAGTTCGGCGTTACATTCCGGAAATCCCGCGCTTGCGCCAAGAATGTTTTGACAGACACTGAATGATGGACTTCAGATATTGTCTCTGCGAAGCAAGTGCGTTTCGTTTTCCCATGACTCGGAACGTTTTCTCTGCACCTGCTCGTAGAACATCTGCAAAATATTTTTGATTGACTGTTTGACATTTCAACTATCTTATCAATGGGCACAATGTCTCTGAAATATAACATGAATAATATTTAAAAAACATTTTTTTAGTTAATTCCTATTTAGATCAACAAAGTTTGTTATTTTAGTTATTTTTTATTAAATAATCACGATTAATATAAACAATGTATCAAAAAATTACGTCTGACCAAAATAAAATAAAGCTCCTATCCGTTGAAAATGGAGGTATCGACAATCAGAACACACTGCGCATGCGTGAATTTTCAACGCCACTTGGAGCAACGGAAATGCGTAGATATTTATTCTGCTTTATTTTAATTCAAAAGTACCTCAAAATGAATCCGAAAATCAATCAATTAATTTTAAATACATCAAACACTAAGAAAATAAACAGAATCGTTTGAAATAATAGGTCGAAAATATAAGCCTAACTTCATTATCGTGGGAAAAAAAACAAATTCTTGCTCATTTGGCTGTATTTTTGACTGGAAAATTAATTTTTAATTAATCAGTAAAAAATTTACTAAATTAAGGAATTAATATTTTAAAAAATTGTATTAACATAAAAAAAACTTTTTGAGTTATCCACTACAATTTTAAAAAATATATTTGAATTTGTTGGATGAATAAAAAGTATTTTATTAACGATTGAAAATTCGAACAATTATCTATATACATATTGGGTTTAAAACTTTTACTCAGTTAAAAACTTGCGCACACCACTAGCGTTCATCTTCATATAATTGTTAAATGACAAATAAATTTGAAAGTGGATATCTAAATACAGAAAAACACTGCTTTTTTTTGCGTCGTACGTGAATGGATTACTTTTGCCTAAGGATCAAAGGAGTGATATTAGAGCATATTTTAGAGAGCACCATTGAACTTAGAAGTGTTTGCCGACCCTTCATAACTCAAGCAATCTGCTATTCTCTATTCAAATCTTGTACCGTTATTTTTAAAACAATAGTACCTCTTAATATCGTATCATGATTAAACAGTTATTAGGCTGAAAACACTGATATTTAATTTTATTATTTTTTCTAATCTTTTCATCAATGAAAATCAATTTTAAAAAATACTTTATATCCTTAATATAACTTGAATTCATTGAACTTAATCTTTCAAAGTAATTTTATACAATACTGATCATAATTTATTTTTTAATAAAACTTTAATAAGAAATTCAATTAAACTTATTTAGATACTCAATGAATTGTTCATAAAAGTCGATGTCATATTAAAAGATTTTCTTTTCTATTTAAAATACAGCAACAGCAACGATATGGTGGCAACTTCCGTTTTAAAAAAAGGTTAAATAATTTTAACATTACGTTGCGTCACAGCATTCACATTTTGGAACTTGTGTTCGATCGCAAAATATTTTATTCATAATTTTTTTTCTTCAAAAAAAGTTGGTTTGACAAGTAAAACAATATTATTCAAAAAAAGAAAGTACGAGCTCCAGTTCTTTTCAAAACTGAAAGATTACTTTTCGGCGTTGGACCCATCAAAACTATTTTTTTTTTCAATCTAAAGTATTACGATATAAATTGAATTCTTCTGACATTATTAGTGACTTAAAAAGCATTCTGAAAAATAATAAAACCGAAGCTCCAATTTTGATCACCAGTTAAAGCTTTTATCGACTTCAGCGAGCGCAGGAAAAATATTCAGCATTAAAATCCCTCCTTAATTGAAATGCATCAGACAACCAATAAACCAGGTTTCATAACGGCTCTTAATTAGAAGTAATTTAGCGACGTAATTAAAAACAAGCGGGCGCACGAATAAATTTAAAAGAGGACATTTAACTCTGATAAGTAAAAAAAAAGGGTCTTTTTAAGCTGATGACGTATCAGTCATTTTGAGCAGGAATTCTTGCAAGAAAAAGACGGAATTGTTAATATAGGCTTGAAATAACGCATTTTTTATACTGCCAACTTAATTGGTCCTCTTTAGCTTTTAAATTTTTGCTCTTTTTTTATTTACTCAGGTTTCAATTAATTGGTTCTGCTTAGCAACAGAAAGCATTTCGTCCTATCGAGTAATTAATAGATAACTTAAAATGTTTACTATAAAACGCAGTTAAAATAATACGAATATGAAAACAATGTTTTTAAAACACTCTTTTGAAAGAGTGAAATATTAAGATATTTTGAACATAGTGATATTCATGCGAACGTGCAAAAAGTTACATATTTTCAATTTTTAATTACTAATTTCAAAATAATCTTTTTTAAAAGGTTTCAAAAGCTATGTACAAAAATTTAACTTTAAAGATTGATGAAAAGTTTTCTAAATATTATACTTTTTTCATGATTGAAAAATTCACAATAAACTATAGCATAACTTTTAGATATTGCTTGTCTTTCGTATTTATAGAAATGCATTTTCTTTTAAGGAAATGGAAAGGTTCATTTAAGGAATCATCTAATCGTTAACTTGTCTATAAATATAAAAGATGTGAAAGCATTTCGGAGTTTTTACGAAGCGCGTTGATCAAATTTAATTAGTGCATCTTACAGAAAGAGGCACAGAAGCATTTTTAAAGATGATTTAAATTTTGTATTTAATCAAATATTTAAAAACCTACAATTGATGCATTTTTGCACTATATTATTGTAGATTCTAATGTGAACTTTTGTATAAATTTAATAAATTAGAAAAAATTATTTTTCATTACAGTTAAAATTTTAAATGCTATTTATTATTTGAGTTGTTCAAGAGTACATTCAATTTAAATTTATTAAATATATATTCGGATTTCTTATGCGATACATTTAATGAAAATGTTCGCTTAAATCAGATTAACCGAAAGTAAATCAAAAGCAGAATTCAAATAAAATCTAAATTTGAAGTAAAATTTACAGCTCCAATACAATTTCAAGAAAAATACTTGCATTATTTTAAACAACACTTGTGATTTTTCTTGAATCAGATTTATTTCTAAATTACAATTTTTGGGAGGGGATAACTAAATGAAACAATCAGCAATTTAAAAACCCATTTAACTCATTTAAAAAATGAAATTATGAATATTTTTATTTTTTTATTTTTTAAATGCATAGAATAAATGCTAAAGAAAACAGAAAATGATAATATAACAATATGTTAACAAGGTATGTATAACCTAATCTGGCAGTCAAATATAATTTTAGAATCATAATTTTAGAAATATTTAATGATTTATTTTAAATTAAAGTTTAAAGGAAATTTTTTAGAACTAAAATTTAATTTTTCAGAATCTTTTTCCCCTTCTACCTCTTTCCCCCAAATAAATGTAGAGTCGACGTGTCTTTTAGATGAATTCGGCAAGTTTATTTTATTTTTTCTAGCAAAGAAATAATTTTTTTTAGACATAAAGGTAGTTATTACACTCTCTACAAACACTTTCTAATTTGTATTTATATATTTCGGAAAAAATTTTATACCAAAATATTTTAATTTTAATTAATTAATGTAAATAACAAAAAGTATCTTTTTATATAAGAAAGCTTGATCAAATTAATGTATATTTTAAAACACTGTGATCTAAAAAAATTATACTTGCTCCTCACTGTCTTCCTTTTTTTTATTTGAATGGTTACCTCCTAAACTAAGCATATAAACACATTCACGGGCTGACTAATTATTCTAATAAATTTATTGCAAATATAAAAGAAGACAAGCTAAATTTAGTTAAATAATCAATCTTGTAAATCATTTTTTCCATAGATTTTATTCACATAGAACACCGATAGTTTTAGCTTCTTTTTCTCTTTGCGCTTGTAGCTTCGAAACTTCGTGAAAAAAGTTTGAACTACTAGTTATCAAACATATGGCGCCATCTATTTTCGATTTCAGAAAACATATTTGCCATTTCTTATCTCAGATATACAATTTCACTTTCCTTTTTTAAGCTTTTAAATTTATAATTTATAAGAATCTATTTTCCCTGTTTTATTTGAAAATATATTTTATTTGTTTTACAATAAAGATTAAAATCTTTTCAAGATAAAAAAAATCTTTAATTTTAGTTCGAAAGAGAAGTTTTAATTTATGCGAACATATTTTTTTAAACCTGTCATTAAGTAGCAAAACATTTTTAAAATGAAAAAGCTTTTATTAATGTTTTGTTGATCATTCAAGATGGTTTCCGTTTCTATTATTTTCACAGAAATCTGGTTCATCAAACAAGAATTAACATCATTATTTTACAATAAAAGTTATTTATCATTTTTTAAAATTTGTTATTCAAATATTACGAAAGTATATGAATCCCATTTATTTTTGCAAATAATGATTAAAATATTTGAATGACTCCTTAAAAAGCTATCATTATTTTACATAAACATTATTTCAACTAATTAATTCAAATGCTTATATTTTCTTTTCTTTGTTTTTTTTTCAGATTCTATTCAAGATGCACAAAAGTTAGTATGTCATTTTCATTTCATCCCATATGTTTTTAGATTCTTAATCACAGTGTATCTTTTCATTGATAAAAAGAAGAAATTAATGTCAAAAAATTCCTTGCTTTCAACGTTATTTCATCATTTTCGGGTTGCTATGTTGTAAATTGTCTATTTAGTGAAACAATTAAAATTATAATATATCAGAGGGTTAAATTTAAACAATTCTTGAATGATTTCGATACATAATTTTTTTGAAGAAAATGTTTTGAAATAAAAATTTCTGATAAAAGTTAATTATTTAAAATGAGTGAAATTTTCTGCTCTTTTTAATTTTTTCAAGATTTTGCGCATAAACAAGCATTTTCTTTTCGCTTTCCAAAGAGACACTTTCGTATTTCAAAATTTTAAAAAAATCTGAGATGTATGGGATTAAAATTTCTAAACGGAAAATAAACAACATCATTCCCTGGGAAGTTAAAAATCTTTCAATCCCGTTTCTATACGGATAGGAGATGAATACCTGAAAGACGTAAATAGTTTTGTTTTAACTATTTCTAAGTGAAATGACAGGTAAAAAGAGAAAATATACAGGTACAAACTAATTTCAGGGGCTTTAAATATGTATCTCTATGCCAACAATAAATGGAGTGGAAATCAAGAATTAGCATTTCAAACCCCCTGCCACCCCCACCCCCACACACAAAAAAGCATTATCTTTAGCAGTTTTTGTCAAGATATGCGGCTGAAAGCAGAAAAACTTGTAAAACCCGGTTAAAAAAACATTCAAGAGGGGGAAATGAAAATACATTGAAACTTAATCAAGCATGAAGAAAATCTATTTGCCATGAAACAAAAGAGAAAAAAAGGGGGCAAACCTAGTACACTCAACGTAAAAAATGTTTCAATCAGAAGCTTAAGTTTTTCGAAAGGTTATCTGCATTAGAAAATTAAAAATTAGAAGGAAGGTGAGAGGGGGAGATTTAAATCATCCCAACGCACTATCAGGAAGAGGTTCTATGTCCAATATCTACAGAAAAAAGTCCAATTCTTCGTTTCAATGATTTTCTTGGCGACAAGTTGCAAGTCATACTTCGAAAAGTGTTGTACGCTGTGTCCTAGTGGCAAGATCTCGGCCTCAGACCCGGGGGGCTTTCAGGCTCGAGACCTGAGTCCACTGAAGAACCGTAGTTCAAGCAGCTCAGGAGTTTAATCCAACTCTAAATTCCAGGGCCTTACGTCCTCCAACTGGGATGGAAATGCTGGCTCGTCATGTATCCGTTGTTGAAAATTACAAGTTCGGTCCCCGAATTCAGTCCCAGTGTTACTTTAAAAAGGACCATTCATATAATCTTTCAAAAAGCATTCCTTGAAAAAATGAAAACTAGTGCAGGTGTGGCCTATGCACCTTATCAATGTATATTTCTGCTAAATCTGTTAATGCTTCATAAATGAGTTGTTGTTTCTTTGGTTATCGAAAAGATCTACCTCAAAATACAATTCTGTGGAAAAGGAATAAAAACCTTTTCCACTTTCTTTGAAAATTTTATGAAAAGCTCTTCTCTCCTTAAAATCGGGACAGAAGAGCTGTTCAAGAGAGCAGTAAAAAAACATTAGATCAGAAAATTTAACAAATAGTTTTTACTTTTTAAACATTAATTAAAAATTCTAAAAATTTTAACATATGTATTTTCTACACAAGACGATTAATACCACATTAATTACTTAATCGAGATCTGAAAAAAACCCGACAGATAATATATATTTGGTAAATTTCAAAAAATCAAAGTAATTTAAAGACTAATTTCTTAACATGTAGCAATTGTCGTTTTGTGATGTTAAGTAGATAAACAGAAAGGGATATTTTTCTATCATTTAACCAATAGATTAATAATAATTTTACTGCTAATTTAATTACAAATTATAATTTTTAAATTAAAAAATTAAATTATATCCAATCCCAAAATGCAGGTGTCAAAACAGCTTTCTAAAAACGATCGTTCAAAAAATAATGATTTTAATTCATTTAACTTTATTTCCTTTACAGCTGTCAATCTCGTGCGCCAAATAACTCACAAAATCATATGCCAAGAAAGGTGAATAAATTAAGAGCGTAAGTGTTTTTATTTCTTTTCATTTACTTATATGTGTTGAATTCTTACTACCGACGGTGTGGTTACAAAATAATTAACTCAAGTAAAAAGAGTCACAGGAATATTTCACATTTTGAAATTTTTTGTTCACAATCCTTCCGTTAATTTTAAATTTCATAAATTTTTATGTATCATTAAGAGATGCACATTTCTATAAAAAAAAAAGATGCGAACTTTATTAAAGCTTGAACACTGCCAATAAAAACAAATTCTTTCTTGATTTGAAAAGTGGTTTATATATTCTACATTTTCTCAAAAAAGAACTAACAACAAATGTATTATATTGTGAGAAATATCCAGACACTCACAGATTTACACATTTTTTTCGAATTTTTCTAGAAAAGTATTATTTTAGGAAATCGACGGAGTAAAAAACATACGGGAACTCACCCTTAAGAATACAGATTTATTCTGAAAAGTAATTAAATGACCGACTATAAGCTGATGGAGAAGAAAAGTAATTGATATCACTTTGTTTCACAGACACATCATATTGACGTTTATCAATAGTTTTATTTGCCATGCGCAATGTTAATAAGAATTGTTGCCAAAATAGTGTGAATTTAGAAGGTATAAGAATTTTTAAAATAATATGCCTGTTTTTGCTTACTACTTTTCTTGCAATTAAATAATAAGAAACATAAAATGTGAGGCAATGTGCCCACAAAATGTTGCATTAAAATTTGAAATAATTATTTGGAATATAAAAATATAAATATTTAAACTAAATTTTTAAGGCACTCGTGTGAGATACTTTTTTTTTCATAATGTGAAGATTGACACAAGGTTAATTCTTGGAACTCGTTACAAGAATGGTTCACAAAACTTGAAGAAATATTCCGAAAGCTAATATTTAGTCTTACTCCTAGAGAAGCCGTTATTCTTGCTTCTAAAGGTGGCTCAAGTTCTATAAGAAAATGACAGCCGTCTGGATGGACAAAGTATAAAAAGTGTTCGAATGCGTTCAATTATATTATAAATCAAATAACTAAATACTGTAAAACTTGTGTTTCTGTGAATAATATTAATAAAATAATTAAATTCTATTCTATTTAAGATGCTATCTTTATTGTATTTGAAAATTATACTTAATTTAAGAAATAACATTAGTATATTAACATAAGTGTATTAAAACAATTAAGTGTATTAATTTAATTTAACATAAGAGTATTAAAATATACTTATTTTTATATAGTTCATTACGCGAGGTTTACGAATATCAGTTAGTGAAAATCCTTCATCCTCTTTTGAAAGGTCAAATGAAAGTCAGCTCGTTACAATGTGAATATCTTTTCGTGTAGTAATGAAATTAAATACAATATTTTACATCAGCTGCCCTGTATAGAACTATGGGGGGAAATATGCTATGCTTCTTTACAGGCAGAGTTAAAAATTATTAACTGCAAACATCAACTTTCCTCGACTATTCAAAGTAATCATTTCAAATTCATTGGTATATTAGCTGGCATTTTGTAAGTTTTGTAAAATAAAAAAAAATCAGCATATTACAAGCGAAAAGATGAGGAAACATTTTAATTTTAAAAAACTTCTATATATTCTTTAATATATGTTTTAGAAAAACTTAATATTGGGCACAGCATACGAAACTTTTGTTGAAAGATTCAAATCATTACTCCCTTTCAATGGAGACCTCGTCTTCTTCCTGGTCCTCAAAGCGCACTCTCGACCGAATCTACTCCTCAAACCAGCGGCAATGTTTCCCCAAAGCTTTCCCGCATACTTCAATGATATCCAGTAGAACTTCTTGCATGCACTAATGTGCAACTATTACGAAATATTAACCTTGGGTATGAAATTAAACTTCGTACGGAAATTATCGCGTGCTCTTTGGGAAGTGATTCCTTTAGCGATTAATTTTTGACGTGCTTTTAATAGTATTTGAAAATCGAATTTATGTTTTAGACGCGCTTTTCTGAACCAATAAAAAAATTTCTCATAAATCCATTTCTTGTTCCAAAAATCATATACCAAAGCTGATAAATTTAAATATTACGATATTTAAATTATTATCTTATAATTCCATAATGTAAAAATTTCTTTTCCCACAATTTTTTTCTTTCTAATACAAAAAAAAATGAATTGTTATACGGACGGAGAATGAAAGAGATTAAAAACTTAATCAAGGCTGTTTTGAAACGCTCTTCATATTCTGAATAATATTTAACTTCAATTTCTAAAGCTGTGAATTAACATTCCATTTAATAAATTCAATGCAGTTTAACATATTGAAGGATCCCTTCGGTGTTTCTAGGTCCTCTGGATGCGTCTCGAATCGTAAAAGAAAATTATCCAACGACGCGAGCGAGCCTTCATCTTTCAAAGAGCCCAAAATTGAAGACGGTTCCCTCGCAGACCCAGTGAACACCGACGACAGCCACCCCAGAATAGGCGCTGATTCAACGAGGTCACAGCACGATCAGGCTCCTGATGCATGCAGGCTGCAGCCGTACGGCAACAAGGACTTTCCCGTCGCCTACGAAGAGGAAAATCAAATCGTGCAGCGTGTGGTCGAAGAGACCATGGACGCTGTAGTGCGCGAGGAAGAAGGTGATATGGATGAAGACACCCGTAGAATCAGGGAAGCAGAAGCTGCGTTACGTTCACTGTCAGGTGATTTCGAACCGGACACGGGCATGGACATTTTCGCTGGCGTGTGCGGTGGTGTGACCACTGAAAGGCCTTTCTTCGAAAACCTCTTTGAAAAGAAGAACGAGATGACAGCACCAAAGACTGCAGAAGTAGTCACGAACTCCTGGAAGGACGTGGTCACTCTCAGTGCGTCCTCCAGTTCATGTTGTAGTAGTGAGAGATCACCCCTCAGATCGCCTATCCTATCCCCAGTGGTCAGCATTCACAGTATTAAAGAGGAACGACGTGAAGAACAAGAAGTGGTCACCAGCCCCATGTACCAACAACCTCGGGACGAGGAATATTCCCCTCAGGGAGCACTCAGGGCGCCACAGCAACATCACCAACATCAGCAACAGCCCCAACCTCAAACTCCGATCAGTTCACCTGATACCAGCTTCAGTGTACCCGCCTCTGTGGACGCTAAGCCAATGAGCTGTACAAGTCAGTACAGTTCGGCGGATGAGGTTTTCGACGAATTTGCGCCCTTACCACCTGCAGTACAGCCTCAGGAGGATAGCAGGAGCGTGGACAATGTAGGGTCATCAGTTAACGAAGGAGAACCGTACGATGTTGCCAGTCTGCTGAAGATAGAAGGTATGTATCTCGCCCCTTTGTTACTAATGAGCGAAGGAAAAGATTCAGTTTCCTGGGTTTTTGGCACCAATTAGACTCTAATGACGGCAAAGCGCCTCTCAAGAAAGATTCATTAATTACTTCTTTCTCATTTGGATACGAAATTTACAGAGAAGAGAAAGGGTGTCGTGTTAATATAACTCGACTTCCCAATTACCATATTTTCCGAGGACATAAAAAGAATTGGTTGTTCTAAGGATTTTAAACTTTCCTGTTATCAATTATCGTAGATTTGTTTGATCCGGAGCTGTTCAGTGACAGCAGTGTTGCGAACGATACTATCGAAGGAGGCAAAAGACGCGAAAGGAAATTCCTTAATCGATTATTCGGAATCTTAGGTTAGATTCGATGATGGTAAATTTTGATTTCAAGTTGTGATAGAAGGTTTGATTAAATTCGATATAAATTTATCTGAAATGTCATGATTTCATTTACGAATAAATAGGCTTCTATATTAACGAGCATTTATACAATTTCTTTTCGACCAAGAAATTTTTTAATGTTTCATGTGATAAAGTTATTCCTTTTAATTCATTTAATAAAAAATACAGCATATAATATGGAACCTTAAATTCCAAGCTCATTAGAAGTAAAAAATTATTTTATATCAAATAATAGATTGACTTAACCTTTTTTTTTATGTGGTAAATACAGAATTAAGAGATCTTTATAATCGTTATTGTTTTTCTATGGTGTTTTTAGTCTTCTATTATTTATAGAAACTTAGGATTTACTATTAATTCCAATCAACATATTACAAAACTTTTTGAAAATCTCCATCTTCAACTTGTAGTAACATCTTTGGTTATAGTAGGAATAAATAAACAATATAAACTAGGCTTCGGTATCAAAACTTTATGCTGAAAAAAATATATTCGGATTACTTTATATAGTTTAACTTTTTATGCATATATTTTTCGATATTTTTTATGATTTTATGCCTGTTACATATCATTTCATACAAATAATATGCATAATCTTCACATTTTAAAATTTTTTACTTAACTTAATTTTTGATAAAATGAATTTATTTTTGTTATATAAAATAAACCTACTAGGATTTTTTTTATAAAACTTATTGTAATTATACTTTAAAAGATAGCTAAAAATAAAAATATAATATAAATAATAAGGATATAAAAGATATAAAGATATAAAAATTAAAAAAAGAAATAAAAATTTCAAAATGTTTATTTACCGACTTTATAAATCTATCGCACTTTTGAAAGCTTACTAAAAAAATAAATATGACTTTAGAGGAATCTTCAGCAGTAAATCAAATATTTTTGAAGGTTCGAATTACGTGCAAAATAAAGTGCATCTCCACAAATATATTTTTTTTCATTGGTTTAGGGAAAGGCGTTTGAAAATTCTGATACAAAAGTACGAAAGCTTGAAGAAAAGCTTAAATCGTGCTGCCATCTATGTATTTCGAAAAAAAAATGAGCATTCATTTATTCTAAATTATTTTTTTGACTTATTATAAATGTTGTTTTCTTATTTAATTTTAGGAATCCTTATTTCACCTGTATTGCAAATATTAAAATAAGGATTTATCTATCTATTAGAACACTTATGCTTTAAATGCACAATTGAATAAGCTGAAAAAATAGTATAGTATACATAATAAATTTAAAAATTAAGAGCTTTGAACAGTATTTTTTTTTCATTTTACAGAACTAAATATATACTTATATTATTTCAGAAAATATTTATAAATTATAAGCAAGTTGCTTAAATATAATTTATATAATCGGCTTGAGTTTTATAGATTAACTATTTTTATCATTGCTGATTTCGATTTTCCTCCAGGTTTTCCAATGTATATTTATTTTTCTCTTTCTTTTAACAGTAGAGGTAATAAATAGTTAAAAGCCTCCCTTTTGTTTTCAAGCATCACTAAATTTTTCATTCAATCTTCGGTTTGCCTTTCTGAAATCTACTAAAAAATTAATATTTTTTACATTAAATTTTACTAAAGAAATTTAAATTTACTAAAAATCCAGATTATTTATAAAAAGCTTATTGGATTACAAACACAGAGGTTTATTTTTATTTAATCATAAATGCAAAGAAATAGTAGATGTTATGCTGATTTGAACCGAACAATTTTAGTTAATCTACAAGTTAGCGCCAAGTGTTAAAACAAAACGTAATATAACTCAATAAATGCTTATCCAATCCCTTTCGTTTCAGAAGAATGTGCCAATATCCAATCACTCGTCGAATCCGACGGTTTCACGATGCAGACGGACGCCTACTCAAGGGAACAACAGTTCTCGAGAGCTGAATCAATGCACGACATAAAACCCAATATACATGACATGAGGCATCTCACTCATCAACAGCCGCCGCCTCCGCAGTCCTACTGTCGAATGGACGACGGTTATGGAGGTGGAGAATATTTTCAACCTTATGGCTGTCCTCCAACCAGCCCAGCTTCCAGAAGGTATCTACTTCTGGACTCTAAGCTACAAGAGCCGGTAAAGAGGCCTCTATCTTTCGATGATCACCTGTTGCCTTTGCCAGAAGATGACCATCCTCTGGTCATCGATGAGAGCAGACAGCAGCAGCAACACAGGTACGGCGGGATAGAGGACGAAGAGGACAGCAATTCTCTGCAGTCGTGCAGTCAGCAGAGTGGATCGACGCCTCATTACAACAACAGCTGTTGCGAAATGATGCCGTCACCACACTCCGATATGGGGGATGGTCGAAGAATGCTTGAGTGCCAGCAGTCTTCACCACAGGATCCTTCTCTTAGAGGTGAGTTTTCTCTATTCAACATTAGAAAACTGGTATTGCAATTAGAAATGATGTGATTAGTTGAATAGGATATCATTGATAAGATATCATTAGCAACACTGCCAATGTGTCTAAAGAAAGCCATATCGTTGAACGTAAATTCATACCAGCGAAAGGGGTCTCGCCAACTCTCTAATAAAGTTCAATTTGTGTTTAGAGACGTTTTTTTTCAATCAGTTGAAACTAAAAGGTTATACAGAACAACAACTGCAGTTACAAAAGCCCCCACAAAATTTCATGTATTTCAGTCATCGCTTCTTTTGTTTTCAGTTATCACTTTTACGCGTTTCTCAAAGTGTGAAACGACAGACAGTCACTTTCTTGATGGATTTGACTCAAAACTTGACAGGTGCAAGTCCACACTATACTTGATAGGTACAATAGGTGCTTGTCCCCATTATAGCTATTATATCTGTGTAGTGGAATTTTTCTATGTAGCTCTCTTCATTTCATGAGATATCGCGTTAAATTATAATAAAACAGACGGGCAGACATGCTTCCTCCGAATGGATTTCGCATAAAATTCAAATTTGATGAAAATCTACAAATTTGCTTTAAGACCATATCTCCAACCACATTCGCCAAACTCAAAGCCTTTTTGAGTTATCTTTGTCACAGGCAGACTGTTTGCAAAAATGTGTATTTCACCTTAAAGAGATCTAAAACGTGGAGATTCAATAAAGCTCAAATTTTGTTGACGATTACTCTACTTTTTACTTATACGAGAAAGTAAAAATAAATAAACGAACTTATTTACAAACAGCATGTTAAAATGACTTATTTACAAACAGCGTGTTAGAACATATTCAATACAATTATGCTTTATGGAAATAGCCTTATTTTCATGCTAATAGCAAAATAAAGTAGTTTCTGTAATTTTTTTTTTAAAAAAAAAACAGAACAGTTAACATATTAACAGAGCGCGTGATATTAAAGTTCGCAGTTTCAAAACCGCTGTTCTCTGTTTAAGAAAAAACTTCGCTCGGATTCTTTTTATCTGAGTCTTAAATGTTTCGAGCATTTTAAATTCCAGACCTGAATAGTTTAATTTTCAATTAGATAAAACAATCAATGTTATAAATATTTGACACTCTTTACCGGCTATTTTGAGCTAAAATCAATTATTTTCAACTTTTTCCCAATTAACCAAATTATTCCCTTCTTAAAATTAAAGCATATTTTCATCTTGACATAAAATACCTTTCTATGAGAGATTGTTTACAGTAACTCTAATTATCTTATAAATAAATGCCTTTATAAATAGAATTAGAACTGGCACTAAGAAAAATATATTTATACTAATATAAAAGTTCAAATAAATGTGTTCGAATATATGAAATTTTTTGTATTCTCTAAACATTTTTATACCTGCATGTTGATTTCACATAAATAATATAATCTTTATAATAAAGAATAAAATTGCGTATTTAAAACTGAATTATGTATAAGACAGGATCAAAATAACGTTTTTTAAAAATTGTGCTAAAAAACAAAAATTCTTTGCTTTGTTTAAGAAATTTAAATCTATATATAATATTTCAACTGATTTTATTTAAATTCAACTCAATACCAGTAAATTAAAACGAAACTTTTGCAACATAAACCTCCATTTCCAAAAAAAAAAGTTTTAATACCTAACCATGTTGGTGAAATTTAATATTCAACGCGCTTATACACAAAACCATAAAAAAATATAAATAATCTAAATAAATTTCAATAAAAACAATGCGAATGTATTTATCATTCACAATGTATAACTTTTTCTCTTATATACAATATTTGAATGGCTTTCTTGTTTTGGCATTTTCAATAATTCACATAAAATCTTTGTTCGATTTAATGACTATTGAGAAAGCTACATGATATCTAATAGTTTAGTTTAGTATAACAGAAAAAAGTATGATCTAGATCTGGTCATGAGATCTTAAAAGATTGTGCGTCCATGATGACAAAGGCATTTGCGAATCAAAATAAGGATTAGGATGAGAATAAGGAAAGCGATTAGTTAAAATTTTGTTAACAACTAATCGCTTTTTTGTAACCAGCTTATCTACATGGGTTATTGGTTATATTTAACATCAGTTTTATTCATTATTTCCTCAAATATTTAAACATTAAACTAGTTTTATTTTAATTGACTTGCCTATTTTCTGATAATTGTAGGTATGAACTTTTTTAAATGCAGATCACTAAAATAACATCTCATCGAAATTAAAAAGATTTAAAAAAAAAAATCATCTAATTTTCTTACTATTGCAACTTCACTGTTTAATTTGTTGGATAAACTAGGCAGAACAGAGTCCTTCTTCTCTGACTTTCAACAATGAAAGAAGAAGAAAAAGAACAAGCGTAAATATTGGATGAAATAAAAATGGTTTGAATTTCAGAGCAGCTATGATATCAATTCAATACAATTTTGGATTTGAAAAAATAACATACCAAATTTAATTCAGCTAGTTTGGAATATTATCCTTATTATTGAATTCTTATATATTCAAATGAATGCTCAGAATTAACTAACCAGAACTGGAATAAAATGTTAACCAATGTTGTTATTTTCAGGATGTTGAACCGCGTTTAGAAAATCAAGCAGTGAACGGAAACCTTGTTTGTACTAATAAAGATAGATGGACATAAAATATCTGAAACACTGAAATTCACCAGAAGTTGCAGCTTGATATATCTGATACGTGCAGAAGACAGCACTTTCAATTGAGTCGCTGTCGTGCTGCCATCTGGCGTGCTCTTTTTTTAAGATTACGATAAAATTTACAATGAATGAAAAAGTAACGGGTACTGGTATTTTGAACAATATCAGAATATTATAATAATGTGTTATATTCTTAAATTCTGTAATTATTAATTTGTATATATAATAATCTCTAGGTATTATATATATCTGATTAAATTATATTATATATATATATATATATATATAACTTGATGAATATTTCACTACTTTTAAAATTTTGACTGTTTTGTTCAACTTTTAACAATTTCGAAGTCTGTTCACAACTTTTAAATTTTAAATCGCGAAGTCTACGAAAAATAATCAAAGAATGAATTACGAATGCAGTCTTTCATAATTTCACCATAAAATATAAATATTATTAAATCCTCAGTTCAAATTTTCAATCGTTAATAAATTACTTTTTATTCAGCTACTCAAATTCAAGCAGATTTTTTAAAACTTGTAGTGGATTACATTTGATAATATAGTTTTTTCAAATATTAATTCATTAATTTGTTATTAATCAATTAAAAACTAACTTTCCCGCCAAAAATCTTCTCCGCCATATAAGTAACGAATTCAGTCCCCCCCACGAATATGAGGTTAGGCTTAATAAGCTTTCGACAGATTATTTCAAACGATTCTGTTTACTTTCTTAGTGTCTGATGCATTTAAAAGTAAACATTGTTAGTTAATCGATTTTTTGGATTCATTTTGAAGTGCTTTCGAACTAAATTACAGAACAAAGAAAATTTAAAATTTCTAATCTGTATTTCATTACCCCAACAGGCTTAGAAAATTCATGCATTTTGCGTTGCTTCAATTGTTTAAGCCGTGCCACCTCCGTTTTAAAGCGAAATCGTCGAAAAAGAGAGAACAGGTCGACTGAAAATGCTACTAGAATGAATCTTCTAGATGTTGTTCCAAATTTGTCATTTTTTGATACATTGGAAGAACAGCAGAAAGGATATGTTAAGGCTGAAAAATTTATGGAAGAACAAAAATCGAGTTTTGATATCATATTAAAAGCTATATATGAAGACGAGGAAGATGAATCAAAATTATTTTTTTCTGAATGACCCTGCAGGAACAGGAAAATATTTTTTATAATAGTTTGTTGCTCACAATAAGAGGAAAAGGACATCAGGTAATTCCGGTTTCTTCAACAGGTATTGCTGCCACTTTACTTAGTGGATAGGAAGGACTGTGCATTTAGTTTTTAAAATACCTATCCTTTTAAGATGCCATTTCAATCTTAATCCAAACGCGCAAGACTCAAAGTTGATTCGTGAAACAGCATTACTAATTTAAGAGGAAGCACCCGTGACACGGTCCCATGCTTTTACTGCTGTTGACAGACTCCGGCAGGGCCTTGCTAATTGTTCTCTGTCATTTGGTGGTAAAGTTATTTTGCTTGGTGCTGATTTCAGACCAGTTGTTTGGAAACCAGTTGTTTTACCAGTTGTTTGGAAAGATTCAAAATCTTCAACGGAAGCCAGTTGTTTGAAAAAGCATAATCTGTGATCTAAATTTATTAAACCCTATTTAGCTAAAAACATAAGAGACCTAAAAGCAGAAATAAAGTTTTCAAATTGGTTATTGGAAATGGGTGAAGGAAAAAACGGACATACTGTTAAATGCTTCCAGATGTTTATTACACTTCAGAACAAAATCCTATAAAACAACTATATAGTGAATTAAATTTAGCACAGTGATAAATACTCAGGTATGTTTGCCTGGGGAAACAGTTATTTATGAAGCTGTTGATAAATAGTTAGTGATGATCCTAATGACAGACTAATATTTCCTGTAGATTTCTTAATTCCTTAACACCTACAGGAATGTCACCATATAAATTGTATTTAAAGATATGATGTGTTATTACGCTATTGCAAAATTTAGCTCCAACCAAAGGTTTGTGCAATAGAACTCGCTTAATTGTAACGAAATTGCAGCGAAATATTATAGAAGCAAAATGCAATAATTCTTCAAATGATAAAACATGCTTTATACCCCCGAATACCCTTTATACCTTCGGACAGTAATATGCCCTTTAAATTTAAACGAAAGCAGTTTCCCATTCGCTTATCTTATAGTATGACAATTGTTAAAGCACAAGGATAAACTTCTAAACTTCTTCCAGTTCTTAGTCATGGGCAGTTTTAGGATTTCTAAGCCCCAAATTGAATTATCAAAATGTAAGAGATAATTCACCCTTCCCTTGTCGTTCCGAGAACTTATAAATCAGATAGAATCGAGGTATTCCAACGTGAATCAGAACACAACATCGAAAACATTAGTCCAGGGTTTTCATTTTCATCTATTTTTTATTTGCTGGACGAGGACACAGGCACAGATAATTATTTACAAATATATACATATATCATTTTAGTTATAGGAATCATTCACATCGCAAACAACCATCTTTGGATCCGTTCTTACTCCGGATCCAGCCAAAGCTACACTAAACACTCAAACCGAAACTGAAACTCGCAGCTGTTACTGTGGGATTATGCGATTTTTCCCTGACGTCACCAATGCGCTTGCGCGAATGTCTTACATCACGTTATGGTTAAGCTTGGAATTCCAACAAGTAGTTATGTGTGGGTTTCTGGTTTCTCACGTATTAAATCCTTAGACTCGGTTGCCTTTTTAGGACCAAATAGGGAGATCGCAAACTACGCATATCAGGAGTTTAAAGCAAATAATTTCTGGCTGATGTAAAAATTTTAATTTCTCAATTCTTTGGTCAGCATTTCATCCAAAACAGGCAAATTATAACATTCTGTTTGCAAAGAAGATTTGAATTTTTTGCACAAGGTTATCAATTTTAAAAGTAAAAGTACATCATGATTCTAAGTTTCAACTTTCAATTGTAAACATATTTCAGGACATGTTCTTTTTTAACAATCAACATGTTTCAGACATGACTTTTACAATTGAGGAATTAAAAAAGAGAAAAGATCTCTCATTGAAATGTAATATCGAATGGATAATGCGGTTACAGTGACTACAAATTCTATCCACGAAGCAAGTTGTTTTATCTTGTCCTACTACAAAGTAGGGTTGCACTCACTCTATTAATATCTCAGTTCTATAGCTCGAACCCCCAGTAGAAGAATCACCGTTTGTGTGTATGTGGAGGTAGATGTGGCTGTCGTGGTCAAAAAATCTTCCACGTCGAGAGCAATACCACTGGCGGTACTGGGCCAGAGCTGATCGTTCGCTGTTTCAGGTCTAAATTACCATCTGTGGATAAAGGAATGAAAATGCATGAATGAAGTCCGCCCCGTAAAACGGCTTGTGACATGTGTAAGCTAGAAGTCAGACTTCTGCCCTCGGGTGCACAGGGGTCCAATTATTATAAATAAAATATAGTTTTATTTATATTTCGACTTTTTAGAATTCATGACTTTAAAAAAATATTTTTTTAATTAATCGATTCACGAAATGATTCAAATAATTTATTCATGAACGTAATTAAATATTAAATCGAATCATCCCTTTCAAGAAAGCGAAGAATATGGTTTTGGTTAGTTCACTACACAATAAGTTTTTGGGGGACCAGAAATTAATTGACCCCCTAAACTTATTGATGAGTAACTTATAATTCATGGGTGGTTATTTAGTTATTGTGGGTAGTTTAATTATTATTGGGTTAATTAATTTATTGATGGGTAATTTTTGAAGGGTAGAATTGTAAGCATATTATGTTCACATTCTTTATTTTCGTCTACAGCTGAAGATTTAATAGCAGTGTATTAGATAATTTATTATTTAATTTTTAATTTAAAAAAATACAGTAAACGCTTTTCTGATATAGCAATCCACAGAAACAACGTATAAGTTTTGAATAGAAATGCTTGTAGCCTGAAACTACACTCGATCCAAATCAGAATATGAATAGTAGAAATTATTTGAAATAAATATTATTGTTTATTTAAATATTCCACAAATCATGTTTCTTTTGTCTCCTTATTTATGACGTCATAAAAGCTGATAAAAATCTGCAAAATATTGTAGAATGTTTTTTCAAAATTTCATAATTTTCGAGTAATTAAGAAACCATTTAATGGTAATTTTCTTTAATATTTTACCGAAGATCAAACAAAGAAGATTTTAAAGAAGATGCCTTTGCAGTACGAAAAATAATTAGATGCAAAATTATTCACCTAATACAAAGATTTGTTTATTGCTACGAAAAATAAATATACGTAATTCTTTTAAGGTGAATTTCTTTGAGAAATTGATCTATATCTCTTAACCATTGTGTAGGCGTTTTTAACAATCAAAATTGAAAAATAAATAAATAAAACATCAAAATGAGCACAGTCTTGAATGTCGAGTCCACTCGACATCGGACAGCAAAGGGTTAATAAAACTCAGTATCATAAAAATCTCACGAAAAAAGAAATTCAAGTTCTCATAACATCCAATTGAGGTTTCTATAAAATTGGTCATGGTGTAAAATATTCATTATAAAATTATTTGTTTTTGATAAGCAGGTATTTTAAAATTCTGAAATTTTGTACTATTTTGTGTTCCTAATTGTTGTTTAAGACTTTAATAATTCCAAAATTTAACATTGAATGATGTGATTAATTTGAATAGCATATTTATTTTATGCATATTAGATGCTGCTTAGTGGAGAATTTGAAAAAAAATTAATACAAAATTATCTACTATTTGTAATAATATATTCCAAAGCATATTAAATACTAAGAAGTAAGATAATAATAATAATTAAGAAAAGATTTCTATGAACATATAATAAAATGGGGAAGAATTTTTAAATCCAAAACACAGAAGTAAAACAAAATGGTGAAAGCGTGAAACTCTAAAAACAGAATTATATGAAAAAGAGGAATAATTAACGTCACAAAAGAGAAAATTTTAAAATATTCTTATATATATATATATATATATATATATATATATATATATATATATATATATATTAAAACTCCGACTCATTTTCTGTTGCTATCAAAACCTCAATCTATAATTATTTAAAATTGTTCGTATTAAAAATAATAATTGCCAGTTTTTATGCAACTTCAAATTTAAACTCACCGTATTTTGATAAAAATTTGTGCGGAAGCAGATAGCTTTTTAATACAAAAAAGGGAAATGTTTTTTCTTTTTATCATTACATATGATGAAAAAAGAGGGAGCTTTCAGAAAGACAGAAATAAAATGCATTTAAATATTCTCTTACAGAAAGTGGAATGATAAGAAATGAAATATGGATGTATATTTTTTGAATCACAATTTGCATTCTATTACAATAACAGAATAAAACTTAATTGTTATTATGAAATTCTCCTTAGTGAACAAAATACCTCAATTTATTTTTAAAATAGTAAAAAATTATACTTTTTAAAAGCAGTACTGCAAATTTGTTGCATAATTATACTGTTTATTTATTTTTTAATCTAATGCCGAATTATTTCGCCTTTGAATGCTACGGGTCGTGTTGTTCACGTGACTTCAAACATAAGGTATGTGTCTACACAAAAAAGGAGATTTTAACCGTACCGGCGTTCATCCAATTCTAATGAGTGAACGAATTTGCCGATAGGTGGCCTGGTCGAATACCAGTTGCCCATTTAGCTTCGGTTTCGGAACACTTCTTTCACCACTCGTATTTGTGACTAAAAGATATTTGTAAACCTTTGACGCGTCATATTATTAAACATCCGGTTAGAAAAATCCATTAATAGTGGGGGTGGTTCCTCTTCCCTTTCTACATAAAGCGTTTAAAATGCATTATTTCATCGTCAAACTTAAATTCAAAATCATTTTTAATAATACTCTCTAATTTTATCAGTAGTTACTTGCATTTTTATAATTATTCTTTTTGGAAAATTAACCAAAATTAAAAATTTGCAATTAAATTTACTATACGCTTCTAAATGCCCTAAAAGCTTTAAGAATACCATAACCAATATAAACAAATATATTTCAATACTTTTCTTTCTCAACAACGTCTCCCAGTATATTTCCCAAATATTTTTTCATATATAAGATAAAGCTTCACATTTGCGACATTTAAATCAGAAGAAGTGTGTGTGTGTGTGTGTGTGTGTGTGTGTGTGTGTG
>JAOUZG010013036.1:780826-803538 GCA_026289955.1 Argiope argentata
GCGCGCGCGCGCGAGTGTATGTCTATATTGATGAGCACGATAGGTCAAAATTCGTTGAGCTAGGTGGATGAAATTTGGTATATGGATTTAACACTGAATTCGTAAATTTCTGCCGAATTTTGATCGAAATCCATATCAAGAAAGTTTGTCTGTCCAGATATGAGTGAACGCAATATCAACAATACTTGAAGAGCTAACTAAATAACATTTGATGCACAGATTTAACACTTAAAATAAAGTCCCGTATCACATTTGGAAATAAATCGGCCAAAGTATTATCCTATGCATTTGCATGCATTTTAATCAATAATTCAACGATATATTTTAATGAAATTTGGTTCACGGTTTTAGCATTTAAAATGAAAATTCTAATCAAATTTTTTATTTAAAAAACTTGGCAAAGAGGTGACTACTTAAAAATTTACCAAAATACAAATCCATCTTTCTGGTACTTGTGAATTAATTGCACGTCCGGGATTAAACGCCTTCCAAAAATCATTGATTGCTCTTTGGACTTTTTCTTAACCATCATTTGCCAGTGGCTTGCGGTCTATGCAGAAACACGAACTCTCTTCACTCGGAAATTCAGAATGTTTTTGTGAAGAGTTCCGAAACTAAAAATATGAAATACTTTGTAGAAAGGGTCCGTTTACATACTTATTAGGGTGTACGTAAAAAATATCCGGAGAGACTATTTCCTCTGTGGTGGCTTTCGTTAGCTATTCGATATATTTTCAAAATATTTAATGCTGAGGAATTAAAAAATGCATGATTTCAATAGATAAAGCGTTAGCATTTTTTCGAAGCAATGAACGTTTCGTGTTATCATAAGACTGTATTAGTTTTTAAATCTTCCGAATCAATTTTCGATTTGAATAATGTAATTATTAGCATGTTATATATAAAGCATTGAAGTGTAAATCGTTTCTAGATTTAAAGATGTTAAGACTTAAAAGTTTCAGTAGCGACGGCGTTTCATTGTTTAAATGTAAATGTTTGAATTCATTCGTGTGGTCATTTTCTTCCCGAGTTGCTGGCAACAGAGAAACTTCATTATTAATGTAATGGAAAAGAAAAAAAGATACTAACTGTTACTTAAACAAAAATTACCATTAATAAAGGCTGAAATGTGGGGTTGTTGAGTGTTAATATAGAGCGTTGACATTTGCATATCTGGATTCACTTCTTTAAAACCTTTCCCTTCGATTTAAATTGCTTCCTTCTTTGTTGAATAAAATAATATAATCCATTTGATTTCTGAACGAAAATAATAAAACTTCAGTAAATTTTTCATAATATATTTTTTGATGAACTTATTTGAGGGAATATATTTTTTATTGTTGTTATGTTGAAAATAATCTCGAGGAATTAAGAAAGGTACCCTAAGAATTATAGATATCAAAGTTTCGTCTTTATTTATTTTCAGAAAATTCACCCTTGAGACAAATTTAAATATTTACATTTACTTCCTTTGTAATGGATTTTTTAAAAAGAATTGAAAAAGAGTTTCTTGCTTTTAATAATCTTCAAATAAATCGATATCAAATTACAGAATTAAAATCATCATTTCATTTTTGTTAATTATGATATTTTATTATCTAATATTATTATTAACATAATTTTACTGTTTAATATTATATAATACAATTACAACTAATTTTAAATCTTTAAAAAATTATGTATCTCTCACTCAAATGTTCATGTGATCATACGGTATACTTAAATCTCTGGATTTCCTGAATGATTAAGTTTAAAATTTCATGAAACATTCTCTAAGAGTTCAATTAACTTTTAATTTGATGAAGCAAAAAATACAATATTGCAATTAAAAATTAGAATAATTTTTTCGTTAAATTTAATTCATACAGAAGTTAAATTAATTACCCTCAGTAAATCACCGGTTTTCCCTTTCTCTACACCACCCTTTCTTTTGTATCTGACAACAATACGCCAATTGGATTTATAGAAGAAATAAAAGGATATAATTAATATGCAGCGCCCACTTTAAAGTATCATCCCGATCCAAAACGGCATAATTTCTTTTTCCCACCAAGAGAAAACTTAAAATCCTCAGAATTTATAAAGCATTCTAAAATACTTTTTAAAAAAATAACATTGAAAATAGATAATTTTTTTCAAAAAAAAAGTAATTTCCGACCATAAGATTACATTTCATGAAAACTCTAAAGATTAAATGTATTTTTAAAACTCCCGAGTTGAAATAAATTTTTAATATATTTTCAAATTATTGCATTTCAAAAATTTTCAATCTTGCTGTCTTTTTTTATTAAAAAAAGTAATCTTGCTTTACTTTTTTTAAATCTTGTCAAAGGAATTCGAATGAGTTCGTTAAATTTTTAGTTTGCTTTTTATTACAGTGTACTTTAGCAACAGTATTTTCAAAACCCTACAGTATTCACTTATTTTAACCTTTTTCACCTTGGAAAAATATTTTATTTGTTCAACTGCACTAAAGAGTACCGTTTCCTTTTTCATATTTGTAATTTTTATGTTGTTTTTTTACATCAGGATAAAAACAAGATACGGTTTTATTTATTCATTTAAAAAAAAGAAAATATAAAAAAAGATATATAAAAACATTAAATCAAAGCGAAACTCCTCAGAGATTAACTATGAGGGAAAAAAGATAATTCCGGTTTTGATTCTTGGAATTAGTCCAATGTAGCGTTCGAAATTTTCAACAATGAAGAAAAGATTCATTTTGTTTTGCTTTTAAATTAATAAAATAACAGAAACACCCGTAAGAATTAATCCCTATGAAATATCCACTATACCCAAAGGAATTAACTCAGTTTTCAAATGTTTTGTTCTTTGATTAAAAAATCCTTATCATTGGATAAATATTTTAATAAATGAATAAATCTGGCAAACCATTACGAAATTATTCTGAAGAAGAAAATGAACTTTATATGTTGCTTAACTGTCAGATGTTTCGACACATCCTCAAAAACATTTAGAATTTGGTCATAATCAGGTTTTTAATAAGAATAACAGGAGTGTTTTTTATATATTCAGCATAAGTAATACCTTTTAGGATTTTGCTAAATTAATGTCGGAAGTAACCAAACAGTTTTCCATCAAAGATCTTCAGGAGGTAAAACATCATTTTGCATTTTCTTATTACTCTTTATTATCTATACTTCTTACCTTACAAGTCTTACATTATTATTATTTTATTTTTTGATACGATTGTTTAAAGCTTTGAGAAATCCCATTATTTAAAAACATATTAACTGTATGAGAAAAAATTCAAGTGTCATCGAACATAACTTTAAAAGGAAATTTTTCGATTCCATTTGTACAGTCTTTTAAAATATATCAGAGTTTTTATGCCATACTCAGTGAATAAAAGTTAGAAAAATGAAACTTTTCAGTTTAATGGTTTGATTTTGATTTTAAACAAATTTTTATCGAATATTCCAACTTCTCAACTTCAAATCTCTTTTCTTTTAAATCAAAAATTTCAACGATTGTTAAAGAGATATTACTTTAAGAAATAATTTTACTGTATATAGTTATTTTTATTGTTTATAGTTTATTTACTGCGAAGTCATTTTTCTATATAAAAGGTAATTGAATAATTATAAAAATCGTTACTAGCAGGAATTTTAAAAATTCAATTTTCTTCAACTTAAGCGGAACGAGATGAATTTGATTCTATGTGGCAAATGTAGGTTCACGAAAATAACTGTTTTTTAACTTTGAATGATAATGATCCCCAAAAAAACTTGTAAATAAAGATATGCTAATAACGACTGTCACGTTATTCATAAAATCAAAGGAAGGTGGGATTTCATTACTGATACCCTTTAAACTTAAGAGTAATTTTTAAAAATTAAAACATGTGAAATATTTGAACGTCGATTTATTAAGAAGTGTTTGAAATCATTCATTTGATTAGTAATTTAACCCTTTCTTTACCGACGGTACTTTGGAGTCCCGTTTAAATCCGGCCGATATCTGCACAATACGACTATTTTTTGTAACAATATTTCAAAAAACTCGAAGGACGCGTTTTCAAAAGAAAAAAGTATAAATCAACTAAAAATAGAATTGAAAAACAATTTTAGTTGAAAGAATCTACAATTCTTAAATTGTTTAATAAAGTTATTTTAGTAAATTAAGAAAGTGTTTTTCCTTCTTCCTGTATTTAGTTTGCACCAAAACTTAACTAATGCCTGAAAAGCAAATTTGAAAAACTGATGATGAATAAAGGATTAAATGGAATGCGATACAACTGTTATGCTATTAACATGATTTCGTACAAAAACTCGTCGTAAAGTTGGAAATGGGCTTTCAGTTGTGTGTATCTTGTCAATTTGAGAATGGTGCCCTCGTTAAGAAGCCCAGTCCTTCTCGTCCAAACTCATTACGCGCTTTATTCCGTGAGAGAGCCAAGAGGGGGGAAAAAAGAAGAAGAATCGCATGCACAGACTCATCTCTTTCGCTTCGAAACATGAAATTAACGAATCCCGGAGTGCAGGGGAGGAGGGGAGGGAAAACAATGGTTCATAAACAATGAAAAATACAAACAATCGTGACGGGATTTAATAAAGTAAACGCAGGGAGCGATTGGAAAAACAAATATTTGTCCGTGTTTCATCTCTGCAAAACTATTCATGGCTCCGGCACAACAGCAAATGTTTCATCTGCAGACCGTCTTTTGATGGAGAGAAGAAAGCGTATTTGAAGAAAGCATTTGAATAAATATGGCGCGAAAAGCTATCGGCTCAGGACGAGATGCCTATCGATCAATTTCCGCCAGCGCTGAAAACTATCATTTTCATATTTAATGGTTGTTTTCTCGGTATTAAAATACTGTTACCTTCAAACTTTATTCTCCCGAAAATTGTTCGGCGGGAGACTCGCCGAAATGTAAATAACCGAGCGCAGATATCAGCATTGGTAATCGGACAAGTGGAAGGGGGTGGGGGAGGGAGTTTTTGCATTCGCTGGCTTAAATAAAACATAAATGTTATAAAACGGAACAATAGGAACACGGAGATTAAATTGAAATCGTATTAGAGGGAGAAAAGTAGTTTTCCTAGCCTCCATTTTTACATATGGATGAATTTATTTTCCAATCATACGCCGAAAGAGAACGTTTTTCCAAGCGGTTGCCAGTTATGATGTTTTGGAGGACACAGTTTCCATTTACTTGAGCGGCTCCAGAGTAATCTCATTTCTGCATTTCCATCACCATGTTTAATAGGCAATAGAAATTCACATCCCTCCCCCTCCGTTTCTGCCCCCCCCCCATCCTTTCTGTTTTCTCGCGGCACCACCCACCCGGAAGATGATTGGTGGATTAGTAATTGTTGTTTGCGCGGGGTCTTTTGCTAGTGTCTAAAAGTGGTCTTTTGCAATGACCATTTCGCATCATGTTCCATCCGTATTTCTACGAAAGAATGAGGGCTCTCCGTTTGGCGTGGATTTGGGGACTCAAGTTGAGAGGATATTCCGGTATGTGCACCCGTTTTTTTTTCCTCCCCTCATTTACTTTCCTTGTTAAAGAGATTTGGAACTGGAAGAAATTGGGATAAAGCAGGCGTAAGAAAAAACTACAAAACTAAATAAAACTTACGAAAATGTGGTAATATTAAGTTTTTAAAACATGTAACAAATTAAATAACTATTAATTCTTTAATATTTTGTCAGCAGGCAACGAATTATAGTTCATTAATATGTGCAAAGCGGAAAAAATAAATAAAAATTAATTTTGAGCAATATGCTCAAATGAAATATTAAACAAAAACGACTAAAATTATACTTCAGAAAATTAAGAATATTTAATGAAGTGAAATTTGATAAGCGTTCAGAGACGAAAACAAACAAAAGTTTTACTTAAAATGTCCCCTAGTTATTCTTATATAGAAGTAAGAAAACAGATATGAGGAATTTTTCAGATAATTCATCATTAGCAATGATTTTTTTTCCTGATTCATAACATTCTACAAATTTATATAAAATTAGCATCTTTATATGTATGAGCCTACGAATATCAATTAATATATATTAATACGTATATCAATTTTTTTAAAAAAAAACTATAAATTTATGTTTTTAATTATTAACAAATTCATTTAGTCAAGATTCTTTCCTGTAAATGTAATTTGGGTCACATTAAATCTATTCACGTCACATTTCCAATAAGTTTCTTATTTGAAAGTCGCAACAGACTTTTTATATAGATTTATGGACAATTTTAAAAGACATTTTTCAAGCATTCATCTATTTTAATATTCGATCTTAAACTATGAAACAAACCTAGATGAACGATACATTCTAGAGCACGAAGTATTGATTGGGGAATGTCTTATTTCCGTCCATAATACATAGATTATTAAACATCTACTAACAGACGAAAGGAAAAAGAAACTTGTTTTAAGGTGTCGCTTTTTTCTCATGCCTTCAGACTCTTAGAAAGGGAAGTCTTTAAAAGAGCTTAAGATTATTAAAGACTTCCCATTCGAAGATACATAATTAGGATCGAAGCAAGTATTATTAAATCTATTGAAGATCCACACATAAAGAACTAAAATTTCCGTACGAATTGCACAAAATAATTATAATATCATATTTATTTATTTTTATTTGTTTATTTATTTTCATTTTTTTTTATTTATTTGCTTCCTTATTGACGATTAATAAGTAAGGATGAGAAATTTTATATCGTCTAGTTAAAACATGGAATCCATACATAATATGACAAGGTACTGAGGAGTTTTCATTCGATTTCTTAATGTTTGTGATAATCACACAAAACATTTTAATTTAGGTGTCGTGTAACCAAAAAAGGTCTCGGACATACAAGGAGAACATTATAAGATGTTTCTTTCGATGAAATTTTGCATTTTTGAGCAATTTCATCTTGATAAACTCCAATGCGTTTATGTGTCTATTCCTTTTTTCAATGATTTTAGAGCATCGTGTATTATATAAATCAATAATACTTGCAGTAAAACTCATGCAGTCAAACATATGATTCATCTCCAATAATTTAAGAAAAAATTATTATCATTTGAAAAAATCAAATCCTTTATATTTCACAAAACGTGACATCAAAAAAACACTTTTTTTAATAAGCCTATTGTCACTTCACAGCCATTTTTTTTTACCTTTAAAAAATTATAGGTTTTGTTTTGGACGAAATGTTATGAATTTAAATGGTTCAAAATATCCAATTATTCATTATGACATTTATATTAATGTAGACTATTGTAAATAATTTTGAAAAAAAAAATGCTTCTTAAACTTTTCTATAATAACAAAGCAATGAAGAGAAATCGAAGTCCAAATTGTTTTGCTCTAATATTTATTAAAAAAATCAATATCCAAATGGATCATGTTTCCCTGAAATGCTTATCGAAATTAATATTGCTAATACTGGAAAAAGTATATATGTCATTACAGTGTATTTATAATAAATGGTTTCTGTAAAATATGAATTCATGATAGGAAATGAGTAATAAACCACTCCAATGGTGCCTCTCACTTACCATTCAAAACGATGCATCATTTTGAAGTTTTATTCACTTATTTTTCAGATTTAATTGTTAAAAACACCTACATAATGGTTAAGAGATGTAAATTAATTTTTCAAAGAAATTCGACAAATCTTTGTATTAGGTGAATAATTTTGCATCTAATTATTTTTCGGAGTGCAAAGGGTTGAATCTCGTAGTATAGTGTATGGTCCTTTCTTAAGAGTAAGATAAACTTAACACAGTTTTAATTTTTGATTTTTTTCGACTTGTTTGGAAGAGAAAATAGGAAACCAGAAGCAGTGGTTATTCCAAATGTTCTTTCATATTTATTATAAAGTTGAAATTGTGTTTTAGACTCGTTTTCTCCCAAATCAAAATCTGATATAGAGCTACAATGGTAGCCATATACCTATATTCGAATAGCCAGACAAGCAGATTCTTTCTGAATGGATTTTCCTCATTATTTGAAATAAATGTACAACTTTGATGTAAAGATCATTCCATTTATCTAGCTTAAAGCTTTTTTGAGCCATCTTTGTCACAGATAGAAAGAAATAATGCTGAAAATGTGTTTTTCGAATTCAGAAAGATCTAAAATGGGGAGATTTGTTGAATTCTAGCTTCGAATTCCTTGACGATTGCCATACTTTCACTACACTTCGTATTAGAGAAAATAAAGAAAAGAAACATGACTAATAGAAAAAGGCAATTTTTCCCAGTAATAGGAGCAATTACAAATTTAAGACATGCTTATTAATCTTGCTTAAACTCTTCCCATATTACAAGTACCCTATAACACGGAACATAGCCTTAGCATTGTACGATAAGAACGATACTGCTTTCACGCTATTGGCACAAAATTCTATTTAACCATGTTAAAATGCAATAAATTTTTAATTAGTTAAATAAATATTGAAATTGTTATACAGCTGACTTGTAGAATAGAAATATGAAGTTCAGTTAAAGCATTTTTTTCATTTAGCATTCAAAGAAATTCTCAGAGCCGGCGTCTCAGCCAAGAGAAAGCGCATCTTCTCGGTGAATTGGGCATTTCGGGTTCTAGTCTTTGTGCGGGCAAGGTTGTTTTTTACCCCGTGTTCTATCTGTGAGGTGTGCGCTTCCATGATTGAAGCTTGGGATTCAGAGCACTATCTAATAAAATGATCATGCACTTGCTCTCTTTTAATTGTAACAAAAGAAAATACTGAATGATATAGCATGTATGAATCACAGGTGATTCACATGCTGAGCAACGTGTGTAATCAAGGAAATATAATCTAAACATAGGCTTGTTCTACTCACGCCAGTTTCTTCAGTGATGGAGAAATTTTACTACCACACGAATGTGAGTGACATGAGAGTCAACGCGTTAAGAAAATCATTAATAATGCTTTTAAATAGTAATATCAAATTAAAAGATTTATTATTTTGTCAACTTGTTCATTAACTGAAATTGTCAAAAAAATTCCTGTGAATATGTCGTTGTCCTGTAAAATCAAATCTCTTTGATCCGTTTCTGGAATTTTGGACACGATAAAAGTTATTTGCAAGTCAAGCTTCCGATATGTAACATATAAATATATGTCCAATATAAAAAAGAAACCTAAAAAGCAAAATGAAAAAAAAAATCCCTTCAGATAGAGCGTTACCTTCCCAGAGGAATGGAAACAATTCGAAATTGTCTCCCGAAAACTCCGGCCATGAAGAATGCCTCGGAGAACACCCAGAGGAAACGAAGAGGATCGAAGCAGGGAAGAAGGAATGGTATCTGATTGTCGCGAGTACCTGCGATACGATGCTCTCCAAAGAGTTCGTTCCGTGGTGCGGAACCTACGGAGAGTGAAATCCGAGAACAAAACATTTTTTAGGGGAGGCCGTTTCTCCTCGTTCAAATTAGAGTTTCAATAAAAGAATATCGATTAAATGCTGGCAGCTTTTGTTGTGACAAAATTGCAGTTTCCAAGCGCGTCTCATGTAAAAATATTCTAGAATAAGTCTGATAGACTTGATGCCTTTTAAGTGCAGTGGCATCGAGAAAACTGAATTCATTTTATCAACTGCTTATAAAAAATGCACATACGCGAACATCAAAAATTGTAATGAAAAATAAGTGTTAAAATTTAAAAAGACCATATGCTTCAGATAACGAATTTATTATAAAACCTGAATGTTCAGATATTGTTTGAGAATTGTACAGATCAAGACGAAGGCAAAATTGAATCGCTTCATGTTTCCATCCAGAAAGTAACATTGGAACAATAATCATAAAAAATAGCTAAGTATAAAATATTCTTCTGTATAAAATGCAAAATATAATCATGATATTAAACATAAATGATTTCTCAACTATATAACTATTTATATAATCATGATATAAATACCATGATATAAATGATATGAAACTTCTCTAACAACAAATCGATGAGAGGTAAAAAAAATCTCTTTTTTTTGCAAGTTTAATTAAGGAAATACATCATTTCTTAATCATAAAACTAATAACTTATTTTTGTTATTATAATTGTCAGGTAACAGAAATTTAAAATGAAAATAATGAAATATGTTTCAGCTAATATTTTTCCTTGATATCGAACGTCTTCATCGTTTTGAATAGTTTTACTTAATTATAAACCTAATTTTTGCTACTAGCATTCCAAAAGCTTAGATAGATGGATGCTCGTTAACATTTGAAATCATTGCATATTTATTACCGGCAGAGCCTGTAGAGGAATTCTTAGATTTCAGTAGATTATCAAAATTGTGTGTGTGTGTGTGTGTGTGTGTGTGTGTGCGAGCACGCGTAACGACACTTTAAAATCTAATTTAAATTTAATTCATTTCCTAATTTTTTAGCTTAATTTGTCCTATATTAACTTCATTCTAAAATATTCTCTTATTTCTTTATCATATTCTGCTTCTCTGTTTAATTAAAGCAACAGAAAGCTTTGTAAAAATGTTTTATTCATTGGTTCCCACGCTTGGAGTGAAGGGTAAAAAATTGTCAGCTAAGCAAATTCTTTTTAAAAGATCCCTATGATTCCCCAACCAAATCCAACATATGTAAAGAAATTCCTATCAGAATCTCATATATTTAAAGACTTCGAAAAATAATTTCCCTCTTATCGCCCCCCCTCTATACGCTCTTCATTATCCCCCTCTAATACGCTCTTGTGTCACTCGTAATTATTAATAATAGTCGTATTATTAATTCATATTAACCGTATTTTTTACTTTAACGATAACCAATATAATAGTTAAGATAGAATCCTGTTGAGCCTCTTAGAGAAATTTAAATATGAATCCCAAGATTCGTTAGAGCTAAACTTGTCTTGAAAGAATTCTATGAACTAAAATTTCTTTAAAATAGCAATAATATTCCCAAGAAGATTGGATTTGTATTTAATAAGATACTAAAACTTAGTTGATAATGCTATAAACATAAATGCACATCAAAAGAATTTAAAAAAATTAATCTCTGATTCGTGAAATAATATTTTTGAAACGCTTTTTCTTAAATATAACGTATTATATCAATTCTTATCACTAGAAAATCCAGAATTTCGAGTATCCTTAAACTTCCGCCGGTGTTGCCTCGGCACCGAGATATAAAATAAATATATATAAAAAAAATTGTAATAACTAAATAATTGTAGGTCTACGTTCAGTTGGGTTTAGTTTTAAGACTTTTTACTATTCCATGTAATTATCATACATTTGACATTCATATATCATAAAAAAACTATAACAAAATAAACTGCTTATTCTTGTAAAATGAAGTAAAACAGCCACACTCATAAATGTTAGTAAAATAAGAAAAATTGTCATTTTTGTGAGGATGCAATTTTTTAAAACATTTTTTATCGCTTGCATGTATAATGTTTAATACATGCCTCTTTTGCAATGGATACAGTGATATTCAATTTTTCCTGCACATTTTCCTTGCGTCTTTTTTAAGCAAGAAATACATATTTTTTTTAGTTGCATTTCCATTATACTCATTAATTTCATACTTTTTGCCTTTTACTAAATATATAATTCCTTTAAATTCAGTATTTATTTTTGAAATATTATCAATTTCATCTGCACTTTCTTCAAATTCTTCGCGATCACTTTTCCACAATCTTATATCTTCATCAGAATTTAAATTAGAACAAGACAACTCATCACTATCCAAGAATTTAAAATTATAACTTAATGACGAAGTGATCAATTAATTAAGTAATAATTATACGAATGACGATTTTGTTAAGGAACATCGGCAGGTAAACGAACGATCTTTTCATATTATAATAAAGATTTTCTGATTTTCATTCTTTCCAAAATATTTACACAATTATAAATTTCCCGACATAAAACAAATTGATACTTCCTTGACCTAACATTTTTAGTTTTCCAGCGAAACGCTCCAAATTTAAGATTTTATTATCATATAAGTAAAAAAAAAAATCAAAAATGGAGTATCGTTATAGACTATCAGCAAAGAAATCAACAATCTTGTCATAGCAAAAAAAAAAAAAAAAAACCTCTGAAAATTTTTAATTCTTTTCATTAAATTTACTCAGTTGTAAGTTTCCAGAGATAAAAATAAACTGGTACTCCCTCAAAGGGGCATCATTTCATTACCATATAAATCTAAAGGGACAAAAAAAAAGTAGGGAAATGAGCCCATCCTGGTGGAGTTAAAAATCTTTCCCGCAAAAATCAGTGTTATTCCAGTTTTTCTTCTTAAACATGAAGATATTATTACATCCATCAGCATCAACTTTACGCTTAAAGAAAAACTCTGCATGACCGGCAATACCATAGCCAGCCATTTTCAGTTCTTTTTAAGTGTGTCGAGCAATGCGCTTTGTCTCAACCCCTCCTCCCTCGCAGCTCCGTATAAAATGAAGCCACCGTTCCTTCTGCCATTCATTAATGAATGCAAGTGAGCTTTCAAAACAACGAAATAACTCTAAGCAAATTACTTCCAGGAGCAAACGGCAAGGAGCACTTTCATTCCGGAGACAGTGGGCGCGGGAGGATGCAATTATGCCTCCGAGGAAATGACATAATCTCAACAATAAAATTATTGATTAATGAGCATTTCCTGAACGAGGAACACTTTAAGTTCTCCCCGCTCATTTCCATGCGCGACTGAAAATGCATTTCTCTTCCTTTCTCCGGCTCCTTTGATGTCGGATTTCTTTTCGAGGGGAGAGAGTTTTCAAAGTCGTGTCGTGGGGAGACCACGTGACCTTAAATGGGAGTTATTGAATGAGCCGTTTAAGATCCTGAATGGAAGTCGTTCCAGTCTGTGAAAAGGAAATTTGATATGCAACTTGGAACACGCCATAATTATTAAATCGTGTTGGCTTTTAATTAATTTAATGATAAATAGGTGAAATTAATTTATGTTTAATACAAGTATGCCTTGTTGGTGTCTTGTTTCTTTAGGAACGAATTCTTTTTCTTTAGAGCTCGTCTTTCCATGATAGGAGAAAGTATTTTGTACACGTCATGCCTTCAGAAAAATGGAGTCAAATAAAACTCTTCTCAAACAGAAGATGCTGAAATTAATTTGCACACATCAGCTTGATATTGCATTAGTAAAAAAAATGAAAATTACTCTTTCATTCGATAAAAAAAAAACATAAGCTAGAATTCATTTATATCATTGTTAATTGAAAAAATGTCAGCTTTATTTTTTTAATTCTTGAACGTAAAAAGCAATTTTAACAAAATAAGATATTTTGTTTAAAATGGGGGAGGGGGAAATACAACAAGAAAAGAAAGTTTTGTGTAATAATGATCTAAGCAACTAAAAAAAAAGTAAACAATGTATCGACAGTATTCTCTGTAATTAAAAAGTACTACAAAATTTAAAGGAAAAAAATTAATATTTTATAATTTGAAAGATATTAAATTTTAAAAAATCATATCTGAAAAAAAGGCCAGAGAGATAAACATTTTTATTTATAACTCTTTCACTGTATAAAAGTTCAGAGATCATTTACATCCCTTAATTTAAAAAAATTCCTTCGTAGGAAAAATATCGATAGTAATAGACGAAAGAATATTGGATTAAATTCGAATGAGTTGAAACTGAAATTCAAACATTGCCTCAATTTAGCCAGTTAAATAACAATAAAAATAAAGATTGAATTAATCACAGAATATTTTACAACGGAGTATTCTCAAAAAATTTTCTTCACATTAGAAAAAGATTTTGATTTTTTTTATATTTTAAACAGGCATTCAACAAATTTTTTAATGGAAAAAATATCTCTTAAAAATTTATATAATTTCTTATTCTGAAAAAATGTATCTTTTAAAACATATTTTTAAATATTGAGCACACTCTATCTATGAAATATTTTAACGGTTTGTTTAATACACAATTTGTCAAATTTATTTTTCTAAATTGTGAAATTGATTTTTTTTTGTTTAGATACGTCTTTTTTCCAAATAAAATTTTGTTATGTAAAAACAACTGTTTTTGTAATTCCAGCAAAAGTTAATTTTTTTAAAAAAATCTAATGATCATTTTGTATTCCTCCACAGACGGAAAGTGCCCTACTCCAGGGTGTAATGGGTCAGGGCATGTTACCGGACTCTATTCTCATCACAGAAGGTGAGTATTATGTATTTAAATACTAAATAATCAGAGGGTGGTTTCGGATATTCTTGAATAAAACTTTTAGAGACGTTTTCTCCAACTGACTGAAAATAAAATTTGATGCTTAACTACAGCTGAAATCGTATACCAATTTTTTAAGTTATGGCGTTTGCATGCTTTTGAAGGCACAAACCTACATATGTACAATCCTTTGTTGAATTCAACCCAAAAGTTGACAGGTGGCTACACATAGGTGTTAAACCCATCCAGATTTCTTCATTTTGTACCTAACGTACTAACTTTTGTACCATTTTGTCTTGTATTCAAATAGCAGCATAAGCAGAATTTTTCTTAATAGATGTTTCTCAAAATGATAGAAATCTACAAATTTCGTGTAAAGAGCGCATACAAAATTTCATGCGTCTAAGCTCAATGCTTTCTTATGTAAACCTTGTTGCAGACAGGCATTTAAAAAAAATGTTTTTATCGAACTCGGTTTAGTCTAAAACACGAAGATTCGTCACAATCTCGAGTCCAGGTTTTTTACAATATCTTCTCTATACTAAATATAAAGAGAAAACACAAATTCGTCTTGAAATTTTTATGGTGTTTTTCAATATTTAGAAAATGCATTTCTCATCTCTTTTGTTTTTAAATTTTTACTATGCATTCATTTTCGCTTAAAAATTTTATTTAAAAATGCAAGATTTAACTATGTACAGAGTTATGACAGTAACAATTTAAAATTGAAAATAAAAATCAAATGGAAAAAAATCTATTTGGCTAAAATTAGGACATGGTGTCTTTTTTTTTCTTTTTTGCAGTTTATCTGGTTGCCCCCGAAAAGATCGAATCACTCCAGAAAGTAAGTTTTTCTCGATATTTTTTAAGCCAGATTTTAGAATAGTTTTTGAAATTAAATATTTTTCTGACTTTCTCTCTTTGTTTCAAATGATATTTCAAAGTATACAACAAACATTAAAATAATTCCAAAGAGATTCAATCAAGTGTACATCGCTTTGTCTGTTCATATTTGAAAGTTTTCTTTGTCGTTATTATTTTATTTCTTTTTTAAACTGAGTAAAATAAAGTAATTAGTATAATTGATCATTTAAACTATTAATTAAATTTAAAATTTATTTTTTCTATATTTATGTTAACTTTATTTTTTGTCATCATAATAAAAATAAAAATGAAATGAAATCAGATATTCATCTTTTCATATAAGAAAATGAACTATACTGAAAGAATGATATCCTGTATTTTATCTAAACTTATTTTTATGAACTTAACATATGAAATTGTATTAAAAAAATTTTAAAAATACATTCGAATTCAAATGGGAAGAGCAGAAGTGAAAATAGTAAAACGATTTAAAGCTATTGAAAATTAAACAAAGAATGATTTGTTGATGCATTGAGTGTCAAAAAAATCAAATAATTTTGAATACTTAATAATATATAACTTTTTTGTTGTCAAACGCATTATAAAGGTAGAAAAATACTCAAAAATACCTGAAAATGCATTTTTAATAAAACTTTTTTAAAATCAACTTTTACTATGTTTCTATTATAATACAAAAAAGATCCATGAGCACAAAAAAGCGCAAGTGTAAATAAAATGTAAGAATATTATTTATTTAGAGACTCATTTATTTGAAACAACCTAAATATTATAGAGTTCATTAGCAATAAATAATGGTTTATTTTCTCAATTACATTATTTCTACTATTCATTTGATCTGATTCATTACAAAAGCATCATATAACTGAAACTTCATCATAAGAGCATTTACAGAATTCACAGAACGTTAATAAAAAGATTATGTTTCACATAATTTTACATTACGTGATGTTTATAGTTGTTTACATATTTAAATTAAATACACAATAATACTATATAATATTACACATTATGATGAAAATAATATTCTTAATCGAATAAAAATGTTTAATACATAGCGGGAGCTCCTCAGATCTCGAAAGTCGTTTTAGTCGCAGATTAAAGCAATCAATTAGTTTCTGCATTATAGTTTGGTCGATTCTGCATTGTTCAATTTCAATTGTATAAAAAATAACTTTACTTTTTTGAATCCTCCAAGGGCTGCTTCTGATTTAAAAGCCACCTGAAGTTTTATGTTGCATTGCTGTGTTACTTTAGTTTCGGCTCATTCATAATTAACCTCGAGAGAAATAATCTTTCCAGAATTTTGGTATGTGTTTTGGGTGGAAAATACAGGCTGATTCCAAATTCAGAGCACAATCTGAAGAGTAGGGAAAGAGAACATGAATATAAATAATCTTCACACAGAAAAAGGGCCTAGATAGCCTAGTTGGCAGGAATTGGCTTCACATCCGTTGGGTTGTGGTTCGAACCCGCCAACCAAAGACTCACCACGTGTGGGTGTGGTGGCACGTGCACGTTAATCTGTCGTGATCATAAAGTCTTCCATTTCGAGAGTAAACAGGGGTGATCGTTTTCTGGGGATACAGGGGTGATCGTTTTCTGTTTCAGTTCTAAACTATGATTTGTGGATGAATGAAGTCCGTCTTGTAAAATGGGTTTGTGACGAGTGAGCTAGAAATCAGACTTCTGCCGTCGGGTGCTTAGGAGTTCATACCCTCAGAAACTATCCTCCGGAGAGTCACCACAAAATGAAGATGAGAGGCTTCCGGCATGGTGATCGGATCTCGCCACCCTGGTGGGTACACTAATAGGTGGGAGTAGGTCCTCCGTATTTCCCATGGGAAGGGTTGTACCGGGGAGGAGATGGCCATTAAGATTCAACCACAGTTCCTACCAATGTTGCTGTTATGGCTGTCCGGTCATTCAGCTTTCATGATTTAAATCCGTTTGCCTTCGGGCGAGTCAGAGAGTCCGGTATGATTTACCCTCAGAAGCTACTGCCACTCTCCTTCCGTTGTAAAGCAGAACACGCGAACAACAACATTCATACAGAAAATCCAGGTTGCGTTTCATATCTTTAGTTGTATATATAGTCTCAGTTCAACTAAAATAGAATGTTTTGCTTCTGAATTCTAAACTAGAGAGAATAATTTAATGGTATTCTCAAAAATGGTGCATTTATTTAAAACAATCACTTGCTGTGCAAAAATGTAAGGTAAAAGTGAGGCAACTAAGAAATGAAAAGAAACACAAAGCGTTTTACCGGAGCAGTTTTTACAATAACTGCGCAAAATTGCGTACACCCACAGCGATGCAGGCTTGACCGCATCGGTGGAGCGAATGGCGTTCGGTGGCGAAAATGCCAAGTGATCGCACACAAAGAGCGGCAGTTATTTGACATTCGAGCTGCGAAATCCTCAACTGACTCGACTGGAGTCTCAGAAACAAGACTCTTCAGATGTCTCCAGCAGAAATGTCCGATGTTCCGTAAAATGGCATTGCATAAAATTGCATTAAATTATCCTCTTTAGTGAGGAAGGCAGAATATAAACTTATTTCAGTTGAACTGCGACATTTTGTATTTATTATTAAAGAAATGGATCGCGATCTGGTTTTCCTATGTGAATATTATTCGTACCTTTGATTTCAACCTCCCTTCCAAGTTTATACTATGATTTTGGAATCTCCCTTTATACTAGTTACCGATACGTGAACTCGTCATAGGTTTTTCCAGAATTTGCATTAGGAAATTAACGTACATATTTCCAATAATTTTACCATTGAAGATCACAATTTTAGCAAAACTCCTTAGAAGCAAAATATCTCGATAATGTCACATTTCTGACTCAACGTTTTACTGTCTGCGAATATATCTGCTCAAGCGCCTTTTCTGAGTGCCGCGATACTTTTTTTTTTACTTCTTGCATTCAAAGAGCTAAAACTGGCTTTCGCCTCTCCATAAAGCTTAGTCGTAAAAGGTAAAATCCCTGCCAAATCATAAATGTTGGTCAAAAACTATGAAGCTTTTGATTTTGGAATATATGCCTGTTTTATTATTTTGGATACAGTTATCAACCGAAATTTCTTCGTCCATGGAAAACTCTTAGAGATGATACTTTCTTAACAGTCTTTTTTTTTAAAAAAATCTCTTTTTTTTTTGAGCCAGTCTTAAAGTGTATTTATTTTTAATTTTCTGTTTCACCCACTCTTAGTTTTTTTTTAATGATCCAGCTATCTCACCTAGTAAAGTTTGTTCTTAGGCATTGGATTTCAAAATATTCTTGATACAATTTTATTATATATTTTGATCTCCATTGCAGTGATATATATCAATAGGAATCCCAAAACTCTTGGACATTACCATTTTCTAAAATATTTCACCGACTCTAAATATAACGATTTTTTTATAAATATGTTGTAATTCGTAAAATTTAGCAAATTTAACCCGTTCTGAATGATATGTAAACTTTGTCACCAGTCTCTCTGTTACGAACTCTAAATATTTCACATAGAGAAAAATAACTCTTTCTCTAATAGATCATTTTTTCTATAAATTTTAAGATACAACTGAAACATATGAGCATTTCAGAAAAATAAAATTAAGTAAGAAAATCAGAACCGAAATGCAAATTATTAATTCAAAAACATTTGTACAGCAAACAGTGAAGCTTTAAAGTCCATTCTAATAATTATGAACAGCAAAGTATATTCAGGAATAAACATAATTCTACGTGAAAAAATGTATTTTTGTCAAAGCATGAGCAAAGAAAGCATTGTCATAGAATACTGAAATTTCTAAATGTTTTTGAAATTCTTAGCATTTCAACTTTGAAACTTTTGAAATTTGTAGCATTTCAACTTTGAAACCTTTTAAATTCATAGCATAATAAAGGATTTTTTTTTTTCATTTTAAAGAAAAAAATTTCTATGAATCACCAATTAACCTCAAGCTATTTTTAACTTTCAGAAACGTTCAACACATCTCAAAATTGATTGATTTTTTCTTTCTAAATTTCTTTTATAATTATAAACGCTAATTTGTTGATACTGCAAACCCATTTTTCTGCAAACTTTTAGTCTTTCTCTTTTCTTTCACCAGGAATGCTTACAAATATAAAATTACTCGTAAAATCAGTTATTATTTTGTTAAATGATTCATTCAAATCTTTTTTCTGCAATATTCTTGAATTCTAAAATCTACTTTTACTGAACTTTCTTACTTTCTTTCTTCTCTTTGTAGTTTTAGCCTTACATGAGACAATACTGAAGTAAGTTAATTTTTGATATTGTCTTTATTACTATTTCGAATTTAAAAAAAATATGTCTGACATTTTCCAGTGCACGATTAAAAATATTTCATGAAATTATTCTTTATTTATAAAAAGAAATAATTTTTAATGTAGTATTTAACAATAAAGCAATTTTTGGATAATTCTATAAGCTTATGATAAGCTCATGTTTTAACTTCTTTTTAAATTTTAAATTCTGGCTTGATGTAATAATGTTCACAGAACTCATATTTACCTGTCTTGTGAACTCATTATTTAACAGGTGCTCATAAAATAGCAGAGGAATTTACTAAGCAACCTTAGTTAAGCTAAAAACTATTTGCAATCAAGATAGAATTAACAGCGAAAATTAAAAAGTCTTATTCATGAGGAATAAAACGCACCAATGTCTTCATTTCAATATAAGTTTACAAAATTTCCTTGTTGGCTCATTTAGATATGCGTTACTCTAAAATACCGGATAACATTTCGGGAAAATTTCTAATGTCTTTTTGAATTGTTTTATTAGATTAATTCAATCGAACTACAACCATTGTTCCAGTGTCTGCCTCCTTAATGATTGCTTATCAATCAATCAAAGGGAAGGAATAAGAAATACTTCAGAGAGAAGTACTTCTTATTTGGATATCATTTATTAATTAAAGATTAGAATTTTACAGAAAAATAAATAAATAAACTGTATATAATTTTATAGTTTATTTTTTTTAATTTCAAAATCTATTCCAATACCATTTTGGAAAGTTATTGTATTCACTCCCTCTATGTCACTGTTTCTATGATTTATTTTCAACTCGTTTTTGAAATTTCATAAACATTTATTCTCTAAAAATGGAGAGCTAAAGCTTCAAACAACATTTGTGTAGGGTTATTTACGTATACCAGAGATATAAGACATAGTTTTTACAAATATTTTTTTTTGAAAAATAAAAACACGTTCATAAACGTGCATTCTCAGAGTTGAGAAAAATAATTCTAGAACCATCTGTTAGCTAGTTGCCAAAAAAAAAGTTTTTCTTAAGGTTTAACTATAATCCGCATATTGCAACGGCTTTAAAATGCCTCTCCTTTAAAATTAAGGCATCCATCAAATGAATGGCAAGAAATGAAACAAGACAGGTAAAAATGCTGTTCGGAGTGCTTTTGGCAGCAATGGGAACTTGAGGCCGCGTGTTCTTCTTTAGGTGTCCCACGAATGGCTGCAACGGCAGAGGGCACGTCAACAGTAGCAGGATCTCGCATCGGAGGTTGGTATTCGATTGCCCTCACCTGTGGACCTGGCTTTCGCTTCCTTTTCACGATGTTAAGATTGAAGAATAATTATAAATGAAATGCTTTTTGTACATACAATTCCGTTTGAGTTAAGTTTCTGTGCTCCAAAATGTTGACATATTTCTCTAGTATTTCTTTAAACACAAATAACTTCTGAACAAAAAAAATCGATTGTTAATTGATGCATTAATAAAATACGACGATAGGACACATTTTTTGTTAAATTTTTAACTATCACAGTACAAGACTATACTTAAATTTGTTTCAGTGTAAGTGTTTTGTTTGAAAAGTTAAAAAAAATCCAAATAAGAATTTAAAAACAGAGTAAATAGTGTTTTTCAAACAAATAAAAAAAAACTGTTTATATTAAAGACAATTTCTTTCTTTGGTTTCCTATTAAAAAATCTGAACATAACGATTTAATTTTAAAACAAATATACATCTCTATTTAATGTCGCCAAATACTGTATTGAAATCTGGCATTCATCAACTTTAAAATTGTATCTGAATTATTTTCTGATGACTAATCGAACGCAAATAATCTTCCCAAAGTCTTTCAAATCATTCAAGATCCATAATATTATCGCTTAAATGTTTTTAAGCTTTTAAAAAGCGAAATCCTATTTAAACTCTCCATAATCGAAATCAAATAGATAGAAATGGATTATTCTATATTCGTAAGCGAGTTCTTGAATCTCAATCCAGACAACTTCATAATGACAGGATATTATCTTCTTTTTTTTTTTTCGTAGTGAATAAAATGTCGATAGGTAAATTGAAATGCAAGCAAAAATTGATTGAAAAGAAAACATTTGAAAATAAAAACCGATCTTCGAAACCCTATTTCGAAAATATTTTAATGCATATGTGATATAAATGAGGTGGAGATGGGTGAAAGCAGTGGCATTTTTTTCTTTGTTTATTAGCTTATCTGGGTGCCCTATTGCTGCAATGGAGAAAATGGTCCAAAAGGAACAAAGAGCCACACCTAAACCATCACCCCCTGTGGGGCAAAGTAAGTGTATTTCTTTTTATATTGACAATCAAAAGAGATAAATCTCATCTTTTGTTTTCTCTTCACTGGAGGAGATCTGTAAATCGCAATTTGTTTTGTAGTTCCTTCTGGACCATCGTCTCCCGATTGCGTTATGAGGACACTATGTTACGTGAAACACACAGACATGCCGGACTACAGGTATCCGATGTACGGACAACCAGTGCGCTCACCCATGGAAAAGTACGGTCGCCCTCAAACCCCTGACTACAACTCATACGATAGCCAGAGGTTTTATGGTAGGCCGCCTATGGTGCCAAAAATAAAGTCCGAATCACCGGATGGGCAAAATATTTTAAATAAGTCCAAGTAAGAATCTTTGAAAAGTTATTTTATTAAAACGGATTCCTTGTTTAATCATTTCTAACAAGTGCTTTAAATTTTGTTGAGTCTGTAATCCTCAGGCTACAGGTGAAGGGATAAAAGTCCCTAATGACCGCAGAATAACCTCCAAAGATACCTAAGATTCCCTTTTCTCAAAGTTTCTTGATAAAAGTAGTAAGAGAAAAGATTCTCACACTTTCGCTCTTGTTTTCCGGTGCAAACAGACATTCAATCTGATCAAATAATTTTAAGCAGAAAATCAAATTTACATCATTCTTTAATATTCTATCACTTAAAGTTTCAATTTAATGTAAAACTTAATTAGGCACTTTTTAGTTAAATAATCTGTGGCATATCACATAACAAGATAATCCGTATAATATTTATCAAATATTTATGGTATGCAGTTATAAATTCATTAACAAAATATCTCATCAATAATGTATTTTTCTATATATAGTATAGGTAATGATATGTTTTAAATTTAAATGCTAATTAATTTCCCAATCGCTAAAATAAACCCATATTACCTCATCCTAAAATCTCCCCTCATTTTCTTCTAAAAAATTCTCTCATAAAATCAATACCAACCTGGCTATCCCGACCCAACAATTACTATAAAGGCAAGAAAAATCGTTTTTAATTATTAATAAAAATTAATGAATTAATATTTGAAAAAAACTGTATTAACATCAAATGTCATCTAATACATGTTTTAAAAAATTTACTTGAACTTGATTGGATGAATAGAAAGTATTTTATTAAGG
>JAOUZG010013036.1:803938-816937 GCA_026289955.1 Argiope argentata
ATCATTCTACAAGTTTAACTACTTGAAATTGCATATTTGTTTGAACTCTGATCTGACACGCCTATCCCTCTCCAGCATACCATTAGCGCCTGTGTGTGGAGGCGGCCAGAGAAATTCAGTAGTTGTCTCATCGAAGCAAATTTATTCTCCTCCCCCGCCTCCAACCAACGACTCGGAACAGACGGAGCCCGTCGATTTTTCGACAGGACACGACGAAAGAGTGCCTGGACCTCACATGTTACCTAACGCCACCCCATCACCTTCACCTCGATCTCCAGTAACTGGACGATCGCCTCTTGATGCTTCGCCTCACTGTCCACCGCAACACGTACCTCCTTACCCCCAGAGTCCCTTGGGACCGCCGCCCCCAGCGGACAGAATACAGCATCATCATCTGATGCCATCACCTCCAGAATACGTGCCAGAGAAGTAAGTGAGCAGTTTTTAATCGCAAACAGACAATCCGATTCACTTAAAAGAACATGAAAGTATTGAGCGATCGGAACATCACGGCAGTACAAGCAGGAACTATGGTTGAGTCCTGAGGGTCATTTTCGGTCAAGAGACAAGCTCTTCCATAGGAAGCGCGTCTCCTCATCTGCAGGGAGTAGTGACCCCACTCTATTCCTGTACCTATTAGCCCATCGAGAGCCATCATACCGGAAGCTTCTCATCCCATATAACGCGTGTTCATTCGGATGGAGTTTATGAATAATTAACAAAAATGAAATGTCAACTTACTTATAATAAAAAGAATAAAAATCTTTCATCATGATTATTGTGATTATTAACAACAAATCATAAAGTCATCTGACTCGCTTTGAAAATATACGTATACTGATAGAGCTTAGTATTCGACGTTTCAAAGTTCTCTTCTACAGTAAGCAATAAAAATTCTTTTTTAAAATCATCAGAAAAATAATAATTAAAAAAGTGACTAGATAAATGAATGAGGTCTAATTTGTCTTATTAATCTAAATTTAAACCTTTAAAAGAGAACTATTTTTTTATTTTAAAAACATATGTGATAATGCAAAAAATAGTTTTCATTTGAAAAACTAATATACCTAACATTATAGGCAAGAATAACTTTGCATTTAACAACATGTCACTATCTGAAGGAATATGATGCATCATTTATACTTTGGAAGAAGAGCAACGGATTTTGAACCTGCTTTTAATTTCAAATCCCTTTTCTTTTGTATTCCATCTGTGTTACGCGAACATAAATTGATTCATTACGTAAAGAATTTTTTTAACCCAGCTTGTATAAGGCAGCCATGTCTGAGCAACGAAAAGTCAAAGCTCTTCAATAGGTTTAACGTTTTTTAAACAGATCTTTAGAAAACTGCAGAAGAAAGTATTAATTGCAATATTCAAAGACATCTCTATAGTAGTCTCCGCTTTTGAACTTCAAATTTTGCTGGAATATAGTCATCCTTCTAGATGGCAGATACTGTGATCGAAGCAATACAAAAATGTCAAACGAAATAAAATTTTGTTTCAGTAAAAGCCTAAAAGTTTTTAAAGGAAAAGATCATACTAAAATTGATTTAAAGTCAACATATAATAAAAATCTTTAATTTATTTTTATTCGTTATAAAATCTGTAACTTTAGTACAAAGGGAAACGAAGCAGATTAAACTGTTAGAGTTCATTGATATAAACAAGATACTTAAAGGCCCTTTTTTACCACAGATGTATGCCGCCAAAAATAAAAAGCCGAGGAAGAGAGGGACGAGAGTTGATTCACTGTCCTACCCCTGGCTGTGATGGAATGGGCCACATATCCGGAAATTATGCAACTCATCGAAGGTAGAAACATAACATTTCAACTCCCGAATATAACATTAGATTACATAATTTACAACTCTCTGTAATAACATGTCATTAGATAAAACTTTTATTTTTTTAGGAGTAGAAATTTGACGATATAGAAAATCATTCTATTTTTCAAAGAAATTAAATTTCATTTTCATAAAAAGTAATAAAATCAATGAAAATATTTTAGCCATTTTCATGTACAATTATATAAAAAAATCGAAAATGAAATCCCTTTTTTTTTTCAGTTAAACATTACAAGCTGCTCATTCATATATGCAATAATCATAATTACATATAGAAATGTGAGGAAAACTTGATTTGTATTTACCATTTTAACATCGTATGACGGAGAGATAACCCTGCTTTTCGTCCTAAAGTGCGTCTGATAAATTTAAATATTGATGTATTAATATCACTATTGTCATGAATAAATATTACTAATTTCAAAATACATTCAGTACATCTAAATGAATTTCTTCAGTTTTAACCTCCATCCATATTAGATTAAATAAAATTTCATCATTTGGCATTTAAAAATAAAGGTTCCAAATATTGCAACTAGTTATTTCAAACTTTTCAAACATTTAACTCTTTAATTCTCAATTTTTAATGAAATATACATGATAAAAATTTTCTGTGTAATGAGTGCGAGAAATTGTTGAGAGTACAGACATTTTATGGAAAATAAGAAATAATGCAGGCCCAAAAATTGTAATCAAGTGTTAAATAATATCGCATCACTTATTAAGTGCGAAAATAAGTTTTAGTACAACTTTCTTTTAGTTTAAAATTTGACATCAATAAATGATTCGAAAATAATCCAAAAAAAGCAGTTTCCATAAAAACTAAAATCAGAAATTTAAAAGATAATATGTTCATTTCTAACACTGAAATTTATTGAATTTCACTAACCAATGTAAGTTAAAAACAAGAGTTCTTAAATCTAGTAACAAATCGTACATTGCTCAGTAGTATGATTAAATTCAAGTTTTAAATGTGGAAGTGAAATAAAATTTTATATTTCAAAGATAATTTTTTTTTCTTTACGGACATTTCGGAGATGGGTTTTTTTCTTTATAATTTCAAACATAATCACTTTTTATAAACATTTCAGAGATATTTTTTCCTTTGCAGCCTGTCTGGATGTCCGCATGCAGATCGATCACAAATTCAGGCTCAGCACCAAGAGCTGAAGTACGTCGGATTTTGAATTAAATAAAAATTTCAAATTCTTATTTCTAAAATAACATTTTTAAAAATTCAATTAACATTTTGCAAAGTTTGAATAAAGTATTAAATATGTCTTATATATACAAAAGTTTGATCGCAAATATCGAAAAATCCTTCCTAATGTGGTTTCGGCGATCATGACTCGATGAAAAATATAACCTTTAAATTATTGATAAAAAATATTTTGAAATGTGATAATGTATTTGACAGTAACTAAAACGATACTTTAATTCATTAATAGTGAAGTTGCATGCCATTGCCGCAAATGTCATTGGAAAAAAAAAACAATTTTACGGAAGTCACTGTTGCATTGTGCAGAAATATATCAAGATAAAAAAAATCCTTAAGTGAAAATACTTCTTTAAGAATTTTATTCGCAAAAAATAGCGAGATTATTTTTTTAAAAATTTATACTTGAAAAGAAAACAAACAATTTTCATTTAATAAAATTTATAAATTCTTCTAAATCATCAAAATTCGTTCTTGAAATAATTACTTTTCTTTTTGCTGATACAGATTCCCACAGTTTATTTAAATTTCGTCATTTGACAAACATTAATATTTGGAATCTTCTCTTTATTTTGTAACTTACTTGTAATTTGTTGGAAAGTTTCAATAGCTAATAAATTAATAACAGTTCACCGAAAAAAACTAAATTGCATACCGCTTGTGCCTAACGTTAAAAAAACTAAAAACAAGCTAAAATATCAAAATAAAAATATATTGTGGGGAAAAAAATAATTGGAAGCAACTGAAAATTTACTTTCATGCAATCACACGGAAATAAATTTAGAAAAAAGAGCTACTTATTCAAGAACACATTTTCATTCATATATTAAGTATTTTAAAAAGTGGACTCTGATCTTTTTAGCCTGGTTTGGTAGAAACAAAAATCACTAACTTTTTTTCTTTCTAATTTCTTCAAACTGTATTCAACAAATCTCTTAATTTTATTTCAAGTTTCTAAATAAGAAATTGACACATTAAAAAAAAATCAAGTAAGGCATTGGAAAGAAAAATTGAAAACTTCTATTAAAAATATTATAATAATACTAAAAGGGTAATTTTTCTCAAGAAGATTTAATTTTATAAAAGTATTATTAATACATAATTTAGTTTTATCTTCTTTTTTTTGTAATGTCACTGAGCTCAAATTCGAACTATATAATAAAAGAAAGATTTAAAAATCAACTTCGTCTTTTAACAAAATTTGTGATAGATATTTAAATTTCGATCATTTTAAAGGTGGTATTTTATTAAAATTAGAAATCTCCATAAAACGCAAGCAAATGCGAATGCTTTTCTACTTTTACTCTTTTCATAGTAAATGAAGACAATTTCTTTCTTTAAAAAATCTTATTAATGTTTCAGGCCTAATTTATGTTACAATGAAAAACCAAGTGGTCAGTGGTATCGGTATCCAAGCAGCCAACACGATAAGTCAATGTCTCCCATTCTCAGGTGTGTACCTCTCATTCATAAAGATCCTTTATCCTTGCAGCGAACTGTGCCTCGCCTCATTCATCCAACGGGGATTAATTCGTCAGAGAAACATACTTCATTGATACTACTTTTTTTTCTCTTTTTATTCATTACCCAAAAAAAACAATTGAAACTTTTTTTTGGTCTTATATTTGCTATTTCACCCTCAATAAAATACCAGCAGCTTTTCGTAATTTCCAACAAATTTCTTTTTATAGGAATTCGGTCAATAAGGATAAAAGAAGGATAGCATTATACAAATCTTGCTTAATAATAATAATAATAATAATAAAAACGATTTTTGACAGACTCCATATGAGAATTTTATTATTAATAAATAAATATTAATATTTTTTATGAGAATTTGTAGGAAAATAACTTCGCATATTTATTTAAGTAATTATACTCTTTTTTCTGGAAAAGATTATGAAAACTTTATAATAATTTTATTATACTAACTAACACGTCTAAAATATTAAAAGGAAAAACTACTTTAGGAGTAAAAATGCATTTTCTGTATGTTTGAAAAATAGGATCTATCCCATCGGATTTTAATCAGAAGGAAAATAGCAAATTATACATAAAATATTTGTCTTTGATCGAGGCTGCTTTTTTTCTTCAGTTTATTTCCGTGGTGCTCTGAAAGGCTGATAAATTTTCTTCTTACTGTTCGAGCAGTATCGAAATTCTAGTAGTAACTCACAAATTTTCTATTATCTTTTTATAACGATTCTTTATTGTTTCGAACCCGTATCAATTAAATGAAAACATTAAGTGCAATTCATGATAGGAAAATTCAGGTCGTTCACAACTGTTAAGTCTCATTTATTTTAAAACCGCATCATATAGACGGGTTGATTGAATTATTTTTTTGTATAAATCGTTGGCAATTAAGTTGAGAATGACAAATTAAAGTTCATATGCATTTTGCATGAATTTTAATTCGCTAATTTCTTAAACTTTATTTTTCAAAGTTCAGGAGGTTTTTTCCGAATTTTATACGAATTTTTCTTTTAGAATTTATACTAATAATAAAAATGAATATATGTGTGTGTGTCTTTCAGCACTTTACATCCAGACTGTTTAACTTACAACGATCAAATTTGGCGCATGTTTACCTTGGATATTGGGAATGGGCTGAGTTCCAAACATATTTTTAATTAATTACACAAATTTAATGATCTCTCGAATTTTTCTTGAATTTTTGTAATTTCCTAAACATATTTTATCTTGAATTTCCAACACTAGATTGCATTACAAATATGAAATTCAAATCCCTTTCGTCAAATATTTAATCACCTGATTTCCTCCCAATTTAAAAGTTGAGGAAGAAGGATTGTCTTTTATCTATCTGCAGTTTACAAAACGAATTTGAAAAAATGAAGTTATAATGTCACGAAATTTAAGACAAATGAACTGTATATTTACGTTTTTAGCTCTACGGGGCCGTCTGCATTTAGAAATGTTTATGTAGGCAGAAAATAACCTCAAATGCGGCCACTGAAATGGCGTGGCGTTAATACCAGGTAATTTTTCCAGAATGATGGGGATGAAGGACTAACCACGAATCAAACATAGCCAATATTTCTAGAGAAACAGTTGGCTCCCAAATCTTTAAGGAACAGCATTTACCTTTTTTGCATTGAAACTTTTACTCCATTTTTAATTGATCCATAATCAATATTCAGGGGCAATTATTTTGTTTCATGCAGGTGCCCTACGCCCGGCTGTGACGGTTCTGGACATGTGACGGGGAATTATTCGTCCCATCGGAGTCTCTCTGGTTGCCCCAGAGCGAATAAACCAAAGAAAATGGTTAACAGAGACGAAAAAAATGACCCAGAACCTCTTAGGTAAGTAATGATGACGGATGAAAAATGCCATTTGAATATCTTTTGAAAACTTTTCATCATTTCATTTTTTATAATCATTATATTTTTATTATCCTAATGGATTAATATTTTCGAAAATTAATATTTGATTGAAGACTAACGGCAGAATATCGCGTTACAAGTTACGGAAAATAGGGATTTGATCCCTTTTTGAAATGGCAAATCACGAGTAAATAATTAGGTATTTTAAGGTAAATAATGCTTTTTTTTTTAATTTTTTAAAATTCATTTGAAAATAAAGGAAAAAAAAACATTTCTTGAAAATAATTCCCGTGGGATATGTTAATACACTTTTAAGTAACCTTTTCTTTTCAAATGCCGCCTTAAATTTAAAATGATCCTTTTGATGAAATTTTTTCAATTCTTTTCATTGCTTTCTTCGAAAGATTAATATTTAAAGTACACACATTGTTTCACAGATTCAAATGCTGCAACTTTAATTTTAAATAGCACTGCTTCAATATCACTCTGCTTTATTCAAGGATATAGGAAGTTAAAACATCAAAATCATTTCTTTTCTAGAAAGCATTTACTTTTCAGGTTATTAAACGTCAGGCATTTCTAACATCTTCCAAGATTTCTAATACATTTCTATAAGATTAATATAATTTAATTAAATCTTGTTCCGATATCCTATACATTTTTAACGGTTAGTTTTAATCTTAGATTTAGTTTTTTGTTTACGTAGGTTTGAAATTATGTTGTATGTTTTTCAAATATTTTTTAAATAAAAAACCGATTAAATGTTTTTAGAAGAGTACATTTCTATGCGGTTTAGAATATATTAGTGAATTTCAAAGGTGGCATAAAAATCTTTAAATGGAAACGCTTGTAAAGGATGCATCATTTTAATTGGAAAAAAACATTTGAGACATTAAATTTTGGAGAATAAATAACACGAAAAAAATTTTTATTTGTAAAAGTACTGATGCATTTTAATTTATCCTCAAATTTATTTATCCCATCTTAAGCCAAACAAATAACACACTGCAAAAACATTTTGAAAATTAAAGCAAAAAATACTCAAAATTATTTTTAAAAAAAATAAAAAATTTCATAAAAATGACGCCAGACAAAAAAGATGAAAAATAAAAATGCATAAAGATTAAATACCTTTCAGATAAAAAAAATCTAAATAAAATTCTCTTTTACTTTTTATTTCATTTGAAACACTAAAATTTTTTTGAAATGGCACTAAAAAGAAAATACGGAAAAAAAGTAATCGCCATTTGATATAATATCTAAATTTAAATACATAAATCCCCATGTTAACTTAATATTTCTCAGTATAATATCCAGATTATATGATAGTTGACTAAAACTTTATTTTAAATATTATAAAACAATGCTTATATAAAATAGCATACACTAACTACTCTCAGTTTAAAATAAAAATTTAATGCTCGTGTTCGTAAAACTTATCTTTACCAAAAGTATCAAAACTCTGTAGTAGTTCTTCGCTAGCAAACGCATTCTTAAAAAATAGGAGAATAAAAATTTCGATGAAAAGTTTACTCGCAATTTAATGCTAAAAAATATATCCTATTGGCAACAGCATCAGGATTTCGATTTATTTTGCATTTAATAATTTCTAAGATAATAATTTCTGTTACTTAGTTTTGTAGAATAATACTTCTTTTAATAAATAAACTTTGTTTATTTTAAATAGCATAGAACTTACTTTTTTAAATTCTCCAACTGTTAGACATATTTTATCATAATATAAAACTTTCACATCAGTATTAGAAAACTTCCTATCAAAAATACTACTAAAATTTTCTTTTTTGCCTTTTTTTATTCTTAATTTTTAATTACAAAAACATAATTTTAAGCATTTAAATAAAACCAAAACACTTTAATAAAAAAAATAGGATCACGACAAAAAAAATGGTACAAAAAAGTACCAATTCATTTGGAATTAAATATTCCTGAATATTCAAAAAAGCTTAATTTCTTTACAAAAAATGTTTCGAAGAATTAATTTTTCCACAAACATTAATAATAATTTAAACTAAAAATAAATTTAACTGCTATTTTCATTGAGTAAATTTTTAAATTTGCTTTTTGTAAATCTTTAGAGACAAATTTATAATCGAAATAATACGATTTTCAAAGTCTGAATTTTTTTTAAAAAAAAAGCTTAAAAATTAAGGAATTAAAAATTATTAATAATGAATTGAAAATAGATTTCACTAAATTCGAAAATTCTAATTCTTTTATCTATTCTGTCGCTGTTTGAGGGCAGATCTATGTTTCCTTTTTTCCATTTCTAAGTCAACAGCATTAGAAGGGGATGCGAAATTTCAAATATTGTTTTCTCACATCTCGATTATTCTTGTTTATCATGTCAGAATATGATGTTGTTTTTGGGATGAGGGTTTGGAGTCAACAAAAATCCGTATGCGAAAAATTAAAAAATATATATATTATCTGTACGAGCATCTCAAAAAATCAGCTTTTAATAGCGTGTTGCCATTGCATTTACAAAAGCTCTGATTTAAAAAAAATAAGCTAATGGCTACAGCAAATAAAACTTAGAAAAATGTCATTTTGAGCACATGATTAATTGAAATGAAATAAATAGGAAATGTGATATTTTTTCAAAGAATAAATGCGAGACAAAGTTTTTTTGGGTCGTTTGCAATACTAAATTTACTCATTCAATGAAACAATTAAATTGAATAAAAATATAATTTAAGTGTCACGAGCACGTGCTGCTTGGCCGTTCAAGAAATGATGCTTAGATATGACATCTTAAAATATGCATAGCAGATTTAATTTTAATCTTTTTTAGTATTGTTTTATCTTTAGATATAAAAATAAAACATTGTTTTCTAAATGTTGACGCATGCGTTATCTGATAGTCACGTGTCTGTTTAAAACCGGTTTTTCACTAAAAAGTTCTGGTCCCGAATTACAAATTTTAAAACTCAATTGATTTTAATCGTTAAAACCAACGCTTTTTTAAATATCGATGATTGAATGAGTCATGTAAAAACAGGATGTCGTTCTTCTGTCGGATTGATACCATGTGACTTAAAAAAAAGAGAATTTTCTCGCCCGATAAGTTTGAAAGATGCACAGAACATTTCAGTTTTCTTAGTATTTTTCCCACTAAGGGAAAAAAACTTTTTGAAAAATACATATATTTTTTTATTAAACAACATACCTTATTACACGAAATTCCTTTCTCTTTTCCGTTTTTTCCCCAGCGTGAAAGATTTTTCTTTGAGTAAAAAGAAGATTTAAATTACTTTAAAAAACTACTTTCAGGGATGAATCAGAATTTTTTTTTCAATCATAGAATCCAATTTCAAAAAAAAAGGAAAGAAAAACGCCTAAGATATGGTCGTTTATAAGCAAGTTAAGATGTTTCAAAATAATCTATATTTCTCCTAGATTAGTTACTTTTATTCTCTATGGATTCAAATAATAGAGCAAGCCATTTTTCGGAAAGTAAAGATTTTACATTAATCACATCTCAAAGAATTTTATAATTTATACCCAGTTTAATTACAATGAACCCGGAATCTTACAGTTTTGTTCGCTGTCGTTGTTTTCGACAATTCGCATTTTATTAAAAAGAGGGGTTTGGTTGCGTCTGCGTTGGCTTGGATCAAACTAGTTTGTATAATGCAGACACACAGTTTAAATTATTACTTCAAGGGAAAAGCTTTTGAATATCGAATGTCTTTACAGGTGTCCAATTCCAGGATGCGATGGTTCCGGGCATGTAACCGGAAAATTCCAGTCGCACAGAAGGTACATTTAATCGCTATTATTTTCAAAGTCAATATCGGCAGCATGATATTTTTGAGGATGCGTTATTCCACACCATCAAATAACTCCTCCAACTGCACTGCATGGTTACAAAAATTAGTCCTTGATAAAATAGATAATAGATATAGAAATCTCAAGTATAAAAGTATTTAGACCTTTGTCAAAATTTAACTTTAAAAAAACTTCATTATTTAATGCAATAATTTTTACAACAGTGATCACTTATCGCACTTATCTAATTTCGTAATGGTTGATTTTTAGCTGAATTTTTAAAATCTGCATGGCATGTGTAGTTGCTAATTTTTTGTTAGTATTTTAAGTAGTTTTATAGTTTTTTAACATGTACATTAAAAGTAAAGTTTCGTTGGAAACTTCATTCCGGAGAATTTTAATTGAATAAACATTCCAAAAATTGTTTTAAAAAAGGAACACGACGCATGTCATTATCGTTAAATGCTTCGCTTAGATAAAAGAAACTAATGCAAAAGCCTTTTTTTTATTAACTTAGTCCAAATATTAAGACTTTTTGATCTTATTTCTCAATATTTTCCAATTAGATTCGGTATCCTTATGCTGCTGAGGCCTTTCTGATTAAAGAATCAAAATCGAAAAGTTACTATCCGAAGCAAGAATACAGTACTCCTAAAAACATGCTCTTCTTTTTTAGTAGAAAATATTTCCACTAAACATGATAAAGAAACATTTTTTTCAAAAGAGATGCAACCGTACGCTGTTATCAAAAACCGCATATCAGATCTTGTGGACTTATTTCGAATATATATTTACGCATACATCAGTAGACATTTTCAACACTTTTGGTGTCTGCATATTATCTACCTCTTGCAATGAGTTCATCAGGGAAAATTTATTTTACATGCTCTATCATTCGTTTTAGATCTATAGATAATTGTGTAGCGTCTCGGTCAAGTTGAACTAATTGTTGCTGAACTGTGGTTTTCAGCGCTTCAGGCTGCCCTATTGCCAATCGCAGCAAGGTCCGGCTTGAAACGATGCCTCATGAGCCTAGGCCAGTCAAGGTTGAAGGGGTGAGGTAGGCGATAGAGTGCTCTCTTTTTTTGCACTACCAGCTAACTGTTCGAATGAAAAACAAACAAACAAATAAATAAATACTTCGGAAAAGAAGCAGAATAACTTATTTTCAGTGCATCGTGATTCATTGCATGATGGTTTTTTTTAAGCCTCTTCTTTTGTTTGTAACTGTTTTGCTTTCCTTGCATGGCGCTGTGTAAAACTATTGCATGTCTTTTGTAGTTTATTCGTGATAACTCATAATCTGAAAACTGAAAGTCACTTCATGACCCAACTCGAAGGGACCACGTGCACTAGGAGAAGTAAGGTGATCCACTCATGACGCATTTCAAACACAACTGCGATGTCATGTTCAGCAGCTAATTAGTCCATTTATATTCTCCAATGCAAATACTAATTAATCAACTCTTATTGTGCTTTCGAGGAAATGAAACAATTTGAAAATATATTCACCAGTTATAGCTAAGATTAATAAGTGTAAGAAATCGAATATGCATCTTAGTTGTTACTATAATATTATCTTCGTCCTTTATTACACATATCAGGTTTTCTAATATTGTCTTTGAAATTTTAATCACAAAAACATTTTTCTAATCACTCTGTATTAATGAATTAATTATAAATTAATTGTCTCTAAGAAGTAATTTGGTGCAACATAAAATAAACGTAGCTTAGGATAAAAATCCTATTTTATCTTTAAAATTATCTTTTATTTTCCAAATGTAGATCTAGATTTTTTTAAATACAGAAATTGAACACACAAAGTCACGCACCTATTATATAAAAATGAATTACCATATTTGTGATGGGTGTTTGATTTCCAGAAATGTTATAAAGCAAAGGTGAGTTGTGTGATATATTAAGAAAATGGGTAAATAGAGGAAAATCTCTAGAATACACAGAAAAAATTCTAACAAGGTGTTCTGATGATTGCTACAAAAAATATTTTTGTTGCAATTTCTCACCGACTGGGCAATACAGAAAGTGATCACTGATAGATTGATAAGAGTAAATAGGCATCAAAATTCAAAAAATTAATTCAGATTTCACGAAGCTTATCCAATCCGCTTTTTTCTCTATCATCAACCAACAGAACTCTGGTTTTCTTCGCTTGCTTGACAATCCCGCTCCTCAATGAACATTAGGCTTGCTAGGCAGTTATTCATTATTTTTCCTATCTAAAATTAGAATAATATCTTACCACCAATTTTAGACTAGCTGCGCTTAGAAATGAATGCTTAGTTATAATTGTTTGTGCCCAAAATTTGGTATTAAGGTGGTACCTTTATCCCTCCAGCTGCCCAACGCCAGGCTGCGATGGCAGCGGCCACGCAAATGGTACATTCCTCACCCACCGTAGCCTCTCTGGCTGTCCCAGGGCAGCCCAGGCAGTGCGTAAGGCTAAAGCAGCAGCAGACGAAGACGCTCTGCCAGTCAAGCATCAGCCAGGTACGTACTGTTCCTCATGTCAGTGCCACCCACAGAACAAACCAAAAATCATTTGGGAAAAGTCATTTCATGGTCGAAATTTTCTGCTGGTTTATTCTAAGCGAGATTACCAAGAAAGACATCGCTGGAGGTTAATCAAACAAAATCTTGTTTCAAGATACGTGCAAACGCATCGTTTCTGTATTGCCTATGTCTGTATCAGACCACCTTACAAAATGACATCGGTTTCGCTTACATTTGATGATAATATCAAAAAATTATAGGGATTGGTTTATATTATATATATATATAT
>JAOUZG010013036.1:817037-846363 GCA_026289955.1 Argiope argentata
GATGATAATATCAAAAAATTATAGGGATTGGTTTATATATATATATATATAAAGGTAGAAATGTGTGTTGAAAACTTTCTGTTCAAGCTGTGTCTTTATGCATCTTTTGAATATCAATTTTATTATGGATATTTATTCAAATATTTTATGGTTTTTACATTATATTATAAGTATGTAATGCATGAAAAATTATTTAGTGCTCCAATTTTTGCAAAAAAAAAAATCAGTTGATTATTAAAAATACGTATTATACATTATTTCGAAAAATATATGGTTATATGTGACAAGAAATGTGTTTCTTCTTTGTTATTGCCTTTGAAAATTCATATAAATCTTTTTTTTTCGAAAAGAAAATTATTCGTTTCAGAAAATGATTATCCCAGAATTCTGATTCATTCCTTCAACCCAGAATAGTTGTCTGTATTTAAAAAGAGAATTAGTCCCTAGTAGATTATTGAAATGCATCGTTCAAGAGCAAATGCATTTCTTTCAGTAACTGGTGTGGAGGATCTTTCCAACATTCGAGCCCTGGAAGAAGAGATAATGGAACTCCAGGAATACAATGCCCGGGTGGAATCGGAGATGTTCCAACTACGAACAGATATCACCCGAATGGAACCACCCCCGAGGCCTACGGACAGAGTGAGATTCTTTCGTAGTTCATAAAATTAGAATTCAATTCATGAGATTGGAACTGAACAATTAAAAGGAACAATGCCGGTTCAAAAATTATAGATAATAATTTGTGAGCCAGACAACAAAGAAAAAATTATATTCCAATTTTAAAAATAATTCTTATTAAGTATTGCCGAATGTCAAAAGTATAATAAAAAAAATCGTTATACAAATGCTTCAAATTGCTCCTCATGACGTTTTTACAGCTGCGTTTCATTCGACGTTTCGTAAAATAATGAAATAGTAATTTATTATTTAAAAAAAAATCTGTGTAAAACTTCAACATTCTGTCCAAAACTCCATTCAAACAAAGGATTCAAAAAATAATTTACAAACAGGAATTTTGATCGAGCCTAAAAATAGATTTAATCGCAGTTAGATAAGGAATCACGATGACTCACAAATAAAATTGATAAGCATGTCTTTTAAAACTATTATCCATCAAAAAAGATGTTTGCAGCATGTTAAAGCTCAAATAACATTATATTTTTAATATTATTTTAACTTTTTGTACATTTTTTCTTTATTTTTAATAATTTTTTAATGTAATGCACAATCTGACCATTTAAATCCAAACTCATTCCTTCGATCATGCACTTCCAACAACGTTGAAAGTACCATAAATAATTTTTTCTCTGTCAAACTCCGAAGCAGGATTTTCACTTCCACTTTTACTTCTTTGTATATATTTTTTATTTGTAACTACAACCATTTATACCATATTGATTCAATTAAGCTTATATTATTTCCATCTCTTATCAAATAACGAAACATTTTTTTTAAAAAATTGCCTCTATGTAATTTCTGTGCAGCATAAAAAGTAAATAAAAAAATAAGATCTAAAAAAATTTTGATCACATATTCAAGAAGTTAAATAAATAAATATGAGGCTACAGAAATAAATATTAATATCAGCAATTTCTATACATGTATAAATAAGGAACCAATGCAATAATATTTGTAAAATATTAATGATCTTATTGTCATTCCTTAGATTTTACAGATAATTTATACTGAATGTGTTATTGTACGTGGGATAAGAAACAAAAACTTTTCAATCGACATACAAGTTCCAAATATTTCGATTCATTATAATGCTTCATTCAAATTTTCCTTTCGTTTTTTCATTTTTATATTTTTCAATTTTTAAAATTTTATATAGTCTTTAGTATATTTCAAAACATATCAGTTTGCTTTTATGTAAAAAAAAACCTATTTGCATTGAATATTATTCACACTAGATAAATTTAACCCTCTATGGTCCCGTGTAACTTTCAGGTCACATTTTAATTTATCGACATTTTACAAAATAATTCTAGCTTTTTTCATGAGATGGCGCATAAATTTTAACTCTATGACGCTGCAAACACAACCAATACCAGTATTCATGACCATTGCTAGGCTCGTCACCTCGAAATATCAAAATAATTGCTGTGCAAACTGTTGGCAGTGAAACGACTCGAAACCATTAGATCCAATTGGAATTATTTGTGCTTTTGTCAGTGATCACCAAACCATGCTTATGGATGCATGCACATCCATGCCTTACACCAAATGCAAATTGCTTTATGGGCAGTCACATGGGACATAGGCTGTTGTGACTTGATTTTAACAATTGTATTGCGTTATAATCATAACGCAATAAAATTTAAACACAAAAATTTGTTTTCATTTGCATATGTAGGTTTATAAGTTCTGATTTTTTGTTCCCACATTTTTTTAAGTTAAAACAAAAATTCGACCCATAGAGGGTTAAGCCGCACTAACGGGATCTACGACTGGGGATCAAGCATTATTTTTCTGTGTGGGGCGTTGGTCTAGCGAGTACTTACACCTAAAAATAAATTCTTGGGTAAACTTCCTTGAGTAATGATACTACCCTCCATAAAATTTGATGTGTCGAATATAAATATAATTTTAAATCGGCGAGAATGGTCAACCCAAAACCTTTTCATATAATATCTAATAAAGGTGTTATTTTCTACTCCTTCCCCAATCAAAAAATTGTGGGCCTTAGAGTAACACAGAGAAGGCCTTGCTTGAAATTGGCATACTATAACTAAGAAATATTAGACTTTGGTGTTTAATATAAATCCGTGCTAAAATTATCATGTGAGCCTTGGCGTGTTTTGTGCCGATGAATCTCCAGCAAACGGTTACTAATATTCGAAATTCGATTGTCTTTTAGGTACCCTTTTCTGATTCGACTATCAATAAAATTTGATACACGTTTATAATTGTAATCACAAAAGAATATACCATATTTGATATATCTAAGTCATGATAGAGATAGAAAGCGGATAGAAAGTCAACACTTTTTTGGATTTGGCTCCAAATTTCGTTGTTGTCGACATTATAAATGTTAAATATCTTTATTTAATTTTTTTCACCTGGCTCTTTTTGTTTTGTAGTTATTGTATTAACTTACATATATTCGAATAGCCGGGCAAACAGACTTCCTCAGAATGAAGCTCGCACAAAATTTGATAGAAATCTGCAAGTTTGATATGAAAGTCGCATACTAAGTTTCCTCCGTTTCACTCAACGCTGATGCAATGCCCCGAGTTCGAATTTTTTTTAATGATTGCAATACTTTCTCTATACTTCATTTGCAAGGTAATTAAAACTGTTTCAACATGTAAAAAGTGTTTGGAAATATTTTTTTTTGAAGGAGAGTCCCCATTCCACTGCTCAGAAGACAAGTCAGCTGAGCGAGTACTACGAATCCCTTCGGAACAATTTCATCAACCTCCTGGACCACGTCCGGTTGCCCAGCTTCGACGAGAAACCTACCCCGGACAATTTCGACACGTACTTGAACAGACTTCAGTCTCTCTGTGCGGACAGCTCTGAGGAGGAGGGCGGCAGAACCGTCTTCTCCTCGGTCAAGCAAGCGATGCAGGATTTCTCCGCACCGGTGTGAGTACCTCGCCTCATACTCTCAGAATGGACCCGCAGATGTCCCTTTTTATTCTAATCCATTTAATATAATATCGCTTCGTCTTTCTGATACGCAATTCTTGTAAGATTCTCCGATTTTTAAATGCACTAAAAATGAAGAATATTTAGATTACAAGACAGATTAATTTCTGATCAATTCATTTCTTAAATTTGTTTAGCTTGCTCTTTTCTTTTAGAAAATTACGAATGAAGGCAAAATTTATCAGCATTTAGCAAGAAAAATGGTTTTTTGAAAGGGGAATTTGACTTATGAGTATGCATGCGTAGACTTCATAATACTAATGCCACATGCACGAAATACGATAGTAATATTTTCATTTATCTTCATTCTCTTGGAGAATAAAAACGTCTACTAAAATTAGCAGCGAGTGGCCATCCGGTTATTTTCGGCAAAAGGGGCTACAGAAGTCGAAACAAATCTGAAACCGGACGTATAATATAAGGTCAGTGCTTTAACATGAAGACACCACCCCTCCAATATGTACTAGATGGATTACATTTCTATGGAACAGTTCAGGTTCATAAAGGTTCAGCCGTGCGATTCAAAATGTTAATTTCTCAGGAAATGCACAAATTTGTGGACGAAATGTATTGGAAAAGCAGGAGACTCTACCATAAAAATTAAATTTTTCGTTCAAATTCTATTTTGTTTGTTTGATTTTCAAAACAGAATGCGGATAAATATTGACTTAATCCATCTGTCTACTTTTTTCACTTTTATTACGAAAAAAAAAACCTAACGAATGGCTGATAATGGGAAAATCTTGCTCACTGCAACTAATATTGCACCAAAGTATAAAACTTTATGCTGGAATTATTTTCATCATTTATGCCACCCCTAATGAACCCTTTATAACTTGCCTTTTGTCAGTTTAACACAAGAAAGAAACAACCCAATTCTTTTCAGCAATCACACCATTTTAACGTTATTAATAACCACATTTCCAGAACTAACAAATTTTCAAAAAATTTTATAAAAATTTTCAATAGCATGTGTACACTTTGCAAATATGACCTTTCAATTGAATTTGGGTATAAAAAAACAATTTCTTTAAGAAAATTAAGAGATAATATTATGATTTAAGCCACTTGTTCTTTGTTTTTCTGTCACTGCAAAAATAGAACATGCCTTTTAAATCTAATGATTCCTTTTAAAAGCAAAGCTTAAGTATTTTGCAACAGCTATTACTAATGATTTATTTTTATCATCAAATTAATATGAATGATATCATATGTTGTTGTTGTTTTTTTCAGGCAACAAGCGAACGGTTGGGTAAGGTCCTGAAACCTGTTCATTGACTGAATACCCCATTCTACCTCCCTTCAAACTCTGCCAATTTGAGGTTGCTTTCTTGCAGAGACTGTTAAAACACTTGTACATAGAAAAACTGACTGCAATGAAAGAAAATTCGTCAAAACATACGTGTAATTTCTCTTTAAAAAAAGTAAAAGATTTTTTTAATAAGAAACTATTCAAACAGAAGAATCCCTTATATAGTTTAAAGAAAATAAAAGAGAAGTTATGTATTGTATATACGTGGAAAAAACTTTCTTCGTCTCCTTTTTAGAGTTAGGAACTTCAGAATGGCAACGAGTACGCTGGTCGAGACTGGAGAAAGCTCACTTTCAAGTCATTTCCCACGTTCGTCATTCATGTTACTGTTGAAGTTTATAAAGTTAGACCCTAGAGGATTAAATATTTGTAGATTGCTTCCAACTGTTAGTTTTATCATACAGTCTTTCAAATAAAAAAAATGACAGAAGCAGAATCAAACGACTAATAAAAAATGGAACATATTTGTTATGCTTTTATGGAATTCCGAAAACTTAAAAAGAAAACAGACTTGCAAGAGGTCAACGGTAACGTTTCCAGCAATATAATAGATACAATGATAAATAATAATACGTAAACAAAAATCACTTTTGGTGAAGAATCTCCATTATGCAACAGCAAGCCCAAAACAAATCGTTGACAATTTTTAGAAAGGACGAAGACTGTACAAAAGCAATTGTTGTAGAAGATGGAACGTCAGGAATGGCGTCAAATTCTGGAGCCTTCGTCTGTGTTAGATCGTGTACATAGCTTCTTCCAGTGAACTGAAGGTAGTTCGACTAAATATATGATGTGATTCTCTCACCACACCTGCAGGGATTTAGACCCATAGTGATTTGTAAATCACTTTTGTTGTTGGCGCTTTTTTTAAGTGTGTCCATGTTATTGACGAATGTATAGTGTTAGACTTGTTTTGTTTCCTCATCACAAAGGTTTATGTTTTGTCACAATCGCATCACACTCATACATAAAACACAATTCTTCGCGATCTATTTTTATGGACTGAACCACGTTACAACCATTAAGTTTTTCGAATCTCACTTTAGCTTTTAGAAGTGGTTTGCTCATTTATTTAGAATCTAGCGACACATTTCGGAAAAACGAAAAGATATTTATAAACTTTCAAGAGGAACATTGATTGCTTGGAATGCTGAAATCGGGAAGATAAGTAATTCATCAATTCTTACAAATAGCGCTTTTTTTTGTATGATAAGATTACATAATTTAACAGTCCAAAGTTATACATATCTTTAATCGTAAATAAATAAACAATCTCCAAGTGTGGTAAGGACATAAATAGAATACAGAATAAAGATAAAGTCTAGAGTTTTTACAATTATATTTACTATAAAACTATAAAATGAAAATTATGATAAATCTTTCGCATACAGAAATAAGTCTTCGGTTAATACTATTAAATTAATCTTGGCGTGAATTAATATTTAGATTTTATATTATGTTTGCATAACTGACTATAAAACGGTACCAAAATATAAAATGACTTAATCATAAAATAACTAAATCATAAAAAAATAGCTAATTTTAAAAAAGTATAACTATATTTTTATTTTACGCTAAAATTCAACTAAATAAGACTTATGAATTTAAATGAATACTACAATTGAATATTTTCAAATTAATATGTAGGAACAATTTTTAAGAGGAAATAGAATACCCTATTTCTTTAAATATTCTTTAAAGTCAAACAATTATGGTTAAAAAAATTAATCTCTTGCTGTTATCACAGCTTTAATAATGTGAATATGTGATATATGTTTTTAATAATGTTAAAATGTCGCAATAAAAATGATAATAACACATTTTTAATTTCTTTTAGAATTTAAGTGAAATCATATTTTTATATTTAAACTTTTTTTTCACCTTTATAAAAGACTGTTATTTATAATTGTATCAAATTCTTTAACCAAAGCAAACATTTTTTAAAAAATCAAAAATATGAATGGCCGTCAATGTATGATAAAGGGACCACGGTTGCTTTGTTTGTATGATGTTAATGGGTATATTTTTAAAAAAATTTTAAAAACAATCATGTAAATTAAAGCACGTTAATAATTAACACTTTTAATAAGCCAATTGAGCAATCAATGTTTCTCAAAAATATATTTATGAGTGACATAGTATTCTTTTATGCCAATTTTTCATTAGAGAGAGTAAAAAGACCAGAGCAATACGGTATTAGCACAAGTCTATAAAGAATTAGTAGAAGAATTTTCAAAAGTAGAAAACTGAATGGTTGCAAAATACTTTTAGAAAATTTATTTCTTTACAGAGAAAAATAATTGCCTGCAAGAAATAAAGTTGAAGAAATCATGGGTTTCATTCTCATTTCTATCAACTCAAAAATGTTTCGGTTGTTGCCTAAATAAAACAAAACTACTTTATAGACAATGTGCTTATAATAGGAGAAGAAAATCTTTAGAAACTATTTAAAAAACGCGATATAAATTAAAGAAAATAGTAAAAGCTATTTTTTGTGCTAACTGAAATAAATTCTTGATTAAACAAAATGTAAAATTAAGACTTCAAAAATATTTTAAGCATAAAAATATTCAAAGTTAATTAATTTCTGTGATTTTTTCTGAAAAATTGTATTCTACCTCTAATTTCCGGGAGATATTTTTTTTTTATTTCTTAAAAAATGGCTATCTAAAACAAAATATTGATTTCTTACACTGCTTTAAACAGCTTTCCTTTCCACCTTTATTTTGCATTCATTCTTTCAAAAAAACAAATAAATGTACAAAAAACAATTCTAAAAATTTATCTGCCAAAAAGTATCTGTTTAAAGATTATGAAATGCGTGCTATTTTGTCAAAATACGACAAATTCTTGAATAATAATTCTTGATTGAGATTATAATTTTAAATCTCAATCATATAACTATAAGAATAATTATACTTATTTATGGCTGAAAAAATTCTTATGAAAAGTTCTATAAATTTTATCATGAAATTATATAAAGTAGTTATTCAAAAGTATGATTTGATTCAAAATTAACATTTTACAGAAGAACTGAATGTAACAATTAAAATTTATCTCATTGTATGTATATGAAATATACAAGCATTTAGGCATCAAAAAGCTGATTTCAATTTAAAAAATAAGAAAATGAAATATATATGCCGTTTAAGATGCGTATGCCTTTAGGAAATTTTGAAGCTATAATGCATTGAAAATAAAGCTGTTTATTAAACAAGCGGTAATGAAATCAATATTTTAATTTAATAGAAAATCTAAAAAATGTTACCACATTTAATCTTTGGATTAAATTAAATTATTCAAAAAAATTTAATAAATGAAACTTTCATTCCTTTTTTTATATTCATTCTTAATTTTTTGCTCACTTTTATTTCAATATACCTTTCATTTATTCATTGGAAAAATTTTCAAATTTCAGGAGAAAATTTAAATAGCATTGACACCATAGAAGTATAATCCGTAGACTAAACGATGCTTTATGGTATATAACATAACAAAATAGCATTTTTCATCATATTGGGACCACATACATAACAGGGTGTGCATTTGATTATGTCTAGTTGTTGACAAAATATTAAACAACAACTAGAACAAAAGTCACAAACGATGTACAGCACAAGGTTTGTAGAAAAAGGGCTGCATTGTTCATTTATTTCGATCTTCAGAGACAAATTCATATGGTACAGTTTTTTGTGTGCAGGCTTATAATCGTTTCTCAAATTACATTTTAAACAACTTCTTTTTGAATAACTATTTGCTTTTCTTAGAAAAAATAATGTAAATAATTTACTGAAAAGGTAAAATTTTTAATTATCATGTTTACTAAAAGGTTTAATTATTTAAAAAAAATTGTAGCCTTAAGGGAGCAATTTCTTTAACTTGTTAATCTAAAAAATTAATGAATCGTTCGATTAACTTACTTTTTTGCACAAGATAGATATTAAATAGAAATATGATTTTTTTAAATCAACTTTTTTTCCTACAACTACTTTTTGCTATGTTTAATGCAAATATAATCAATTTTTGGATTTTGATACAAAGATATATTTTATATTTCAGTAGAAAAAAATACAGCTTAATTAATTAGAAAATATATCATTAAAAATATAAATTATTAATTAATTAACCATTTCAGTTAATATACTGAAATGCTTAGCAACTTTATTTAATTGCAAAAATTTTTCACAAAAATCTTTAAAAAAAGACAAGATATGCCACAATTAAATCTATATACTTTTATATATCATCGATTTACCTTCCACAAAATCAAATCTGTTTTAATCGAAAGCTCTTCCAAAAAACAACCTGAGGAATAAATCGTATTACAATCAAAACAAAACAAAAATCAATGCAATACAATTCTAATCTTCTCTCTTCTGTTTAAATTCAAATATCTATGTTGTTTAGCACTATCTGCAATGGGTAGAAAAGTTCTGAATTTTTCTTAACCTAGCTCACTTGAAACTCAAGGCCTTATTGTCTCTGGAATTGGTGAATGTGAAGACATGTTCCCATTCACTATTGTCTGTGATCTCGTTCATGTAACCAATGCAAGCAGTGTAGAATGTATATCATAAAGAATGGACAAAACTTTAGATTGAAGTTTTTGTTGATATGAAAGAAAAGACAAACAGGATGAAGATCAAAACCAAATATGTATGCTTAATCAAAGAATTGAAAATTTTATTAAATGGGTCGTCAAACATATTCTTATGCAATCTTCTAATTATTTGAAATCGATTATTATTTTATTACTACAAAATATTATAATCATTATTGAACTGTTGATAATTTTGAATAATTGTGAAATAATTTTATTTGAAACTATTGTTTCAAATAAAATCGCCTCGACTGTTTATGGTGGGCCGGGACTCGATAGATTTATACGTTTTTAAGTGCTGTGATATACAAATCCTATCATAAGTCAGATTATATAACGTCCAGAAATGGATTTCTATTCAAGAAAAATGAAGGGCTTCTGGAGCTAAAATGTTAGTCTTGTTTTCACCTTTGACTTGCTTATTATACTAAAAGAAGCGATCGGAAATCTGAAACCAACCATTATGTAAAAATTTACGGGTCGTCATATAAGAATATATCAAACGCAATTGATCTTCATCTTTTTTGTCAAGTATTATGAAAGCTGTATAGTAGCATTGTTAATGAAAATAGTCAATTTTCAAAATGTTAAGTGTGAGAATAATTTATACATGACTACCAAATTTTATTTGCAAAAAAGAGGTTTTAACTATTCTTTCTCAACTGCTGTACATTCGATGGCTGTTTCAAGTTTTTTTAAAAATAAAACTGTTTTACTGTAGATAGAGTTTTTGCGAGCAGGTTGCTCACACGATCACCTGTGCCATTTGGATTTATGATCAGCAATGTACATGTAACCCATGACACCACCTTTTATTGTCCAATAAAAGTAAATGAAGTGTGTTACTTTGATTTATTGAATGGCCTTCTGTGTCAATCATAAAGCGAGCAGTTCAAAAACATGTGGGTGAAGAGGGGGAACGCCGCTTTATTTTGCAAATAAAGAGAAAAAATTTACTTCTGTGGGAACAAATACACATATATATCTTTTACACAAATCTTGGGGGGACATTTTGAAACAAAACGCACACAAGAAGTCTTTGACAGAAATCCTTGGAGCATGCATACTTGAAGAGCAAACAAAATACAAACAAATGCTTTGAAACTAAACGCGAAATTTGTAGGGATTTTTACACATTAACACTAACATGACTCTAATTTAACAAAATTCTGAAAAATATGTATGTGAATGAAATATTTTGCGACACAATATCTATTCTCAAATTAATTTACTTAATAAAGCAAACATATTAAGTTGTAAATATTAAATGGAAATCGTCCTTTAAATAAAAAAAAAAGTAATTCATGTTGTTTTACATACTTGAAAAATGCTATCATTTGTGGTTGTTTTTTATGACACTTGCCTATGGGCAGGCCCTCCACTAGTACAGCAGCAGATATTGTTTTATTTAGATCAGCAGCCGAAAGGAGCGTCTCTTGTATTTTGAAGTAGCGCCAAACAGGGTCAAGGACACAACTTAAATACACACTAACCACACTCGCTTGCGCAGACCCTTTTTGCAGAGGCACAATCACACATCTTACAGATAGCAAACAGAAGAACAACCAGTCCCAAACTGGAACTCAAATTCGGAACTCCGAGATCACGAGGAAGACGCGCTATCTCTGGACCAGAAAGCCGACACTCTATCCCTTAAAGTGCAAATTTATTAAATTTGTGAATGCAGAGTTTATACAAATTTTAAAATGTGCAATAACAATTTAGAGGTTAGCCGTCCTTGAAGGAGTTTTTAATATATTGACTGAGGCGTGACTTGCAGGCGATTCATAATTACTATTCGATTAAATTGACCAAATCAAAGATGTAAATCAAGACAGCGAAGGTGTTAACGAAAGCAAGTTAATAAATGCAACACGTTAAGCATTATATGTATTAAGCATTAATAGTAAAGAAATATGTATTAAGCATTAATAAATGTAACATAAATAGGATTTAAAAGCACTAAAAGGATTAGATAGATTTACATGCTACATAAAAAGATATAGATTTACATGCATTACAGAGAAATTATAGACGGTTCTATGCTTCATATATGAGAAAATAAAAGGATGTCAGGTTTCAATGTTGCATGAAAAAGACATTAATTAGGATTAAAGTAGAAACAAATAAATGGAACTCGGCTTTTCCAAATTTTAGAATTTTAAGGAAAATCATTTATTATAAAATCAAATTGGTAACGCAGAAAAAAAGTGCGCACCATTAAATGATGCAAGAATAATTAAAAGACTGTATTTGTATGACATTTATATACAATAATAATACGGCGCAATGCAGTGTAAATATAGGTGTGAGGTATAGTATGTTCTAATGGTTACGCTATCGCGAGACAAAAAGGCGAAATGCCACTAAACTTTATATATATATATATATATATATATTAATATTATTTTTAATTTTAATATTATATATATATATATATATAATCTTAAAATGAAAGTCAAATGTTCTTACATTTTAATAAATACACACACAAATATATGTAACGTTAAGGTTCTGGGCACAAGAATCTCTTATTCCTTGCTGTTGAACCGAAGTGCAAACAAATCATGACATGCAAGTTTCAAACTGCTTTATTGAAACCTTTTCAGATTTGCGCTTAACATATTAAAGGCGGGGACCTTGACGAAAGTATGCTAGGTAACGCGGCGACCGCCCCGGCTCGTTTTTCGTCCTAAAGCGGGCGATATTTTGTGTAATGATGAAAAATTTAGACTTAAGAAAGTTTATTTAAACTCTTAAAACTACAAGAAATATTAAAAAAGAACTAAACACCAATTACAATGTAGCTGCAAACAGTACTAATACGACTCCAGCCTTTAAGCTACAGCAGAAATGCATCGTATTACTATGACTCCGGCCTTTAAGCTACAGTCGGGAAAAACCGTAGTTTTACAATTCTCGTCTTTGATGTGTTAATTCAATGTTTCACCAATGAATGGAACTATGAAATCTTACTGAATTAGGTTTACGAAAAATTCTATTCACGCAGAGAAACGGAAATGTAAAATAATAATAATAATAAAGAAATAAGACGTTAAAAAGAGGTTTACTCGAACGTGAAAATAGACTTAAACTTTACCAAGTCAGTAATCGCTATGATTTATGGATGATAATAGACGACCATATCTTCCAAAACTATTATTTTAGTCCAAACTATTATTCAGTCCAAAACTATTATTTCACAAAACACATTGTTTTCCTATGTTAGAATTCAAAACATTAGTTTTTAATTCAATTTCATTTCTGTACTAAGTTTTCTTTAGTTTTAATAATTTTTTTATGTAATACACTATTTGCAATAGTCAGTTTTTAAAGTTATGAGATTCTAACTCTATTAAAACAGTCAATCGCGTGTTTTTGTCCATGCTTTTGTCGGACAATAATTCTGAAGTAGGATTTCCACTTTCGCTTTTATTTCGTAATTAATATCATTTTATAACTTGTCCGCGTTATATATATTTTTGCGCTTTGACATATTCAAATATATTTCAGTTTTTTCGTCTTATCAAATACTAAGGTGATTTTTTTTAATGCTTGCCACATTTCATATAAAAAAGTCAATAATTTGGATGGATAAGGTGAGCGCCAAAGACGGCTAGTGTTCAAAAAGAACCATGTAACATAACATAAAATTGATAACCGAGTTCACAAAAGCTATAGAAAGTAAGAAATGCCTGTATTTAGAAAACAAACTGCTAATCACTTTTTTTTAACATTTTTCATACCATTACAAAATAAATGTGTTATTTCACAATCAGTCAAAAAATATCAATAATGTTAACGTCTCAAGAAACTTTTTTTCTTATCTTGGGTCGTGAAAACATTTTATCGCTTCATTTATTTTATCAGTAATTTCAAACTCAATCACCAAAATGGCTTAACTATTAAGATCAATTTTGCATAATAGTAAAACTAGAAAATAACTATATTGTAACTCCGAAAAAAGCCTTTCACCACTTGCTACATTTATTTGTATAGTAAACTATATTCTTAAAGCAATTTCTCAATTCAGACACTAATACTTAAAATTAATTAATTAAACGCTTTACCTCTTAAACTCTCTTCGTCGACTTCAGGTTCAATATCAGCGCAAACGGTTATAAAAATGTTCGGCAAAAGCTTGAATATTTCTTAAAAAAACGAATTTTTTCTCAATGAATACCGATGAAATACAAGAAGAACTAAACAATTTTTTGAGAGGTCACAAGCTTTAAGCAAAGCACAAAACATAATCCGAATTTTCAAGCGCGTTCTGCAATAATCGAACGTCACATTTAAGTTCTCAAGCAGACGATTTTTTTTCACAATCAGGCACGAATCAGCGAAAGACTGCAGTTCGAGTTTACATCTGTCTCCAATTCGTAGACCAAACATGGAAATGAATGCAGCGAATAAATAAACAAAATAAATTATTCGACGCATTTATCATCGAATACACTTAGCGACCTTACCAAACGTATAACTCCATCAGGAAAAGTAAAAAAAAATGTACTTTTTGACTTGTATATATCCCAATGGGGACGCACTATTTTTAATTTTTTTCTATGCATAATTATTAACAAATGTTTCCATGAAGGAAATGGAATTTTAGTTGAGTTTACCTGTGCTGACGAGGCTGGGAAAAAAATCTTACCCAAACCCAATTGGTTCAGCTCGTATCTATAAACGGTGAGAGTGGTCTCTCCAAAACTTTCTCGTTTACTACTTAATAAAGATAAATTTGTGCTTTCGATATGTTTTCTTCTCAATCGATTGAAACCGAAATTTGGTATGGAATTACAGTTCCAATAACTGAATCACATACCAAATTTGATATATTTAAGTCATTGTATTTTTTTTTATTGTCGCGTTTACATGCTTCAGAAAATACAGATCGACAGACTTTCAATTCCTTGTCGGATTTGGCTCAAATTTAATAGGTGTCTACAGATTTAAGTAAATTTTATCTGTCTACCTCATTTCGTTTTGTAGTTATCTTATTAGCCAGACAAACACGATAAGTAATGTTGTAAGTCTTAAACTATTAGACTTTTTCGAAATAGAATTTTCTTAAAATTCTACAGGAATCTATAAGTTTGGTGTAAAGATCATATACCAAATTTCATTCGTCCAGCTCAAAATAGTTTTTAAATATCTTTCTCACAGTGAGACCGACATTTCTGAGAGAAATGTGTTTTTTGAACACGGAGATTAGAAAAGTAGAACTTCTAAACTTATCACGTAAATACTTTGGAAGGTGGGAATTAAGTAAGCGAATTTTAGTGTTTTTCCACTAGAGCTTTCGAAAATCTAATAGCACAAAAAGGATTATAAAGTCATTTTGAAATTTAAAAAATTATTTTTTCAATTAAATCTTTTATTTTATAGCATAATTTATTTTTGAATGTAATTTTAGTGCATTCTCATTTCGGTACATACTAAAATCTTATTGAAGTATATTTTTTTATATTAAGGGACAATAATAGTATTTGCCACCTGAACAAGGAAATCTAACTCTCAATTAACTTGAGGGTTTTGGGTTTCTCAAAATTACGTTCAATTAAATGCAGCTTCTATTTATTCGTAAATCAAATAAGTGTAAATAACTTTTAATATAAATAATCTGATAATATTTGTCAGGGTCACTAAATTTTAAATTTATGTTTATTTAAATTCATTCTTTAATTTGTTTTTATATATTTCCTGTATGGCAACCAAAAATATAAAAGTAGTTTTTTTGGTTGTTTTTTTTGGGGGGGGGATTGGCAACAAAACAAAAAGGAAGAGAGGAGAATAAAGATGGCGATGTGATTGTTTAGAATTGTGTGTGATTTAAAAAGGAAAGTTTGATGTTGAAAGTTGTGAGTTGAAAGAAATGTTTAATAAAGAAGATTATTTTTTTTTAAAGCTTGAACTTTATTTGCCTACACGTAAGCCACGACAGTATTCATTAATATATGATAAATAACTCCTATCTTCTAGTCTTTAAAGTTCAAAAAATCGAAATATATCAGAATACCAATAATTTTTAAATAACTTATTAATACACTTAAATTATCAGCTTGGAAATAATTGACAAAATGAATGCACAATAATCAAATGATATTACAATAGATATTGTTATCAAAATATTTTGTTGATAATTTCCTTTTCTCCCCACATTAAATGCTACGTGTGAGATAAATAATCCATGCAATTATATGTATGCAAATAAACCAAACACAAGCTTCTCTCTTCTGATTTTATTTCAATCTTCCTCACTTTATAACTGCCATACAGTGAAAGATAGAAAATTCAATATCAAAACACTCGCCCTTAAGCACCATATCAAAATTGAGTAACAATCAGACCTGTTTTAAATAACATAAAATTTTCTAAAAAACGAGTTTTCAAAAAATAATATGTGCAGTTTAACATGTAAGTTCCTAACATAAACAATAATCTACAGGTGTCATGCAGAAAAGATCAAATCTTCAAACATTTTCCTTGCCGAATAACAAAATTCTTTTTGTAACACATGAATTCTTTTAAAATTAAATTTAAACAGATAAATTTCAAATACTTCAATAGAGTTAATGTAAGCAATAATTGTGTAATAATATAGAATTTAAACAAACAGATAAATCATATACGAATATGCACAACTTAAAAGAATGGAATAAAAAATTATTTCTAAAAAATGTTCTAAGCAATAAATATAGATAAAATGTTAAATAAAAACTTTGAGCCAGATTTAAAAAGAGGTATTTTTAAAAAAATGTTCTAAGCAATAAACATAGATAAAATGTTAAATAAAAACTTTGAGCCAGATTTAAAAACCTTCACTTGAACTAATTTATATTTTTTGCATGCACCTATTATCACAATTTACAAAACACTGGTAACATCATTTCAAATTATTACAGTCTTCACGTCATACACAACTTTATCCTGATTTCCGTTTTACAATCAGCTTTTCTAAATTCATTAGAGGAGATTCAAATGTTAAAGAAAATAAAAAGGCTATTCCGTATGACATAATCATGAAACCCATAAAATTCGTCACCTATAAAAAGATAAGAAATTAAAATAATTAAATAAAATAATTAAACTTTAAGAAAACTTTTAATGTGGGAAATTTTACTGAACATTATTCTGTATTGATTTCAATTCACCCAAAATTAAATTATACAATTAATTTCAATGCACTTATAAGAAAAATTATACAAATACATAAAATATATTATTAAAATATAATATTTACTAAAAAAAATAGCTATCTAAAACGACTGCATCGATTGCAGATGGATGGATTTTCTTTCAAAGAGCAGTAAGAAGTTAAAATCTAAACATCAAATGGAAGGAACTTTTTTAAAAAATGTGCATATTTAATAATTGTTCGGGGTTACTTTCCCTGATCAAATGTAATAATTTATTTTGCTATCATTATGTGAAGTATTCATTAAGGGTAATTTCAGTAATAATTTTACAAAAGAAACGTTAAAAGATCTCAAAGAAAGAAAATTTAAGAATTGATTTCAAAAGATTCAAATAGCCATATGCAAGGTATGGGTGAGGCTATCGAATATACATCTGGTGATAGCCAATATGCTTCACAGTGTCTGATGTGAAATAGACAATCATAGCGCTACGAATCTATGATATTGCTTCCCTATAAAACTAGATTCTTTGTAAAAAAAAAGTTTTGCAGATAGCTAGCTTGAACAAATGCTGAATGACTTGAGATAAAAATGAAGAATTCGAATAATTTAAGAATCTTGGTGGTATCTCCATTGGGACTCGAATTCCAGCATTTGTTCTATGTGATGTCCAGACAAGAGAGCTATTAAAATAGCATCGCAAAAAGAAGCTAGTTAATCAAAACAAACGAAGTCTCCCTTTGGCATGTTGCTCGTTATTGTGTTGTCTCTGACTGCACTGGGCAGTTGTGGTCATTTGATAAAGATTTGCTGCTTGTGTGTCGTTGATTATGAATTCTTAACCTGTGATCTGTTACTTATTTTTTATGCTTTCTGGTCTCTTAAAGCATCATTATCTAATTATTAAGCTTGCAGAACTTTCCATTAGATAATTGTTCAGTGACAAGATAGATAACATTTCCTTTTATATAATGTTTTTTATTTTTTCATTCAATCATTTTTTAAAAAAAATATACAGACAATTATAATATGTGCAATTTCTTTTATAATCTGTATACTGTATATCGCCTTTTAATGATAGGTTGGTTAGGTTTAAGTAGATAGGTTTATTAATGATGTAGAAAACACAAAATAAAAAAAATACTTACCATCAAGAGTTCAGTAAAATATAGTGCTGAAGGGTATGCTTGATAATATGCATGAATTAAAATTGGGTGGACAAGATAGGCACAATAAGTCAGACGGCTCAATGGAATGAAAAATTTCCATGACAGAAATTTCGTAATGCAACCTACGAGTAAATGTAATCAAGTAAAATCCTTTGTTTAAGAGCTAAGATGAAATTTTTAAATAGCTTTAGCTCAAAATTTTGTTTTTCAAATATTTTAATCAGAACAATAAAAAAGAGGAAATTGATATTTTTAAAGTCAGCCTGATAAGTATTTTAAAATTACCGATTTTTGAAATCGTAACTTTAATAGTAACCACTCTATGTATACTTCTTGAAATGCATATAAGTACCAAAAAAAAAACTATCACAATATTTACTATGCAAATTTAATAGCAATGTTTTTTTTTTTAAAAAAAAGCTCTTAAAAACTGAAATATTCTAAAACATTCTTCTTGATGCAAACTTTTTAACCATCCTCATATGAAATTTAAAACATAATAAAATTCAACAAAAAGTAAAATACAAGTCATATATAATTATGTTCTTAAAGTAGTTTGATAAAAACAAAAAAATATCTAGAAGCATTTTCAATTCATCTTTTATCAAGTTTATGGATTTACTCATATGATATAACAGCTTAAGAGCAGAGGCGGATTTCCAAACAGGCGCATGAGGCGCGCGCCTCGGTTCTCGGACCACGTAAATCAAGGGCCTCAAAATTTAGATCTTCAATAATAATAACATATATATTAAGTTTTGAAAAATAGGATAGTTTTTAGTAAAACCATTCATTGTTGCACTCCACTATTCCCACTCCCAGTTCTTCAACTATCTCAATCAAAGAATCATGCAATATCTGTACTCTAGAAAAATCAATTATTTTGGGAATGAGAGAGTCAAAAGTCAAACTGGGATTGGAGACATTTTACGACATCTATTATCTAGTACGAAACTAAAGAGATAGATATCATATTATACTCGCTAGTACACTCGGACCCTATGACGTACACGAATGGCTCTCAAGGTCTCAAGGGAATGAACGTGTTTGTAAAATAGTACATAGAACACATTGTAGTAAGAGACCTTGGTAAGAAGTTCTTTGCTCAAGGTGGTTAGTGTCTCCAAAATATTCTGTTGTCAGTGGCTTAGCGTTTCACGTTTAAAAAATATTGAGTTTGATTTGTGTTGTGGAAAAGAATTCATTTCTGTGTTTTACCTTTGACCAATGCAAAAATTGGTAAGCACATAATTTTTTAATACATTTTCGTTTCTATTTTCGCACTTTTGAAAATATTGTAATCGCGCCTTTATATATTTTTTTCACACTTGAAAATTAGAAACAGGGCTGATTTACAATGCGAATTGTTAGGCAACTGCTCAAAAAGATAAAATTAACTGGTTACTTCCTCCTCTTAACTGAGGGGGAAATTTTTCAACTCGGAAAAATCATCAAAATTCCAACAAATATATATATATATATATATATATATATATATATATATATATATATATATATATATATATATATATTTGCAATGCCACTGAAAAGAAAGTTTAAATCGGGAGCGAGCTTCAAAACTCAAAAAGGCAAAGAGAAAAAGAAGAATATGCAGATCGACATAAAGCTTCATTCAATAAATTTATTACGTTTGAAAAATAAGTTGACATGGAAAACGAGCCAGATAGAGCAGTTGAGAAACCTGATACAGTATGCGTGCCGAAAAGACCCAATGAGCAAATTCAAACTGAAAATGCACATGAAAAAAACGTTGAGCAAACTGAAATAGAATGTGAATTTGAAAAGACCGATGAGCGTACTGAAACAAAATGTGCCCAAGAAGGAAATTTTTTTGAGTTGCATTGATTATTTGGCAGAATTTGATAGTTTTCTGAAATTGCATTCGGAAAAAATTAGCAATCCTGGGAATGGAAATGTCAATTATTTATCTCACTCGATATGTGACGAATTCATAAGTTTAATGGGTGATGAAGTTAAGAGACATCTAATAGCTGAACTTCAAGAAGCAATTTACAATTCGATAATTGTGGACTCTACTCCGGATACATCTCGCGTAGACCAACTTACTTGTATTTTGAGATTTGTTAATAAAAATGGGGACATAAATAAAAGAAAGATTTTTTGATTTTATTAACATTCAAAACCATAATTCTTATTATTTAGAAAAAAAATAATTCTTCAGTTTTTAAAAGATGTGTCCATAGATATTAAAAATTGTAAGGGGTGAAACCTACGTTAAAGCGGCAAATAGGGCAGGGAGATACAGTGTGCTGCAATCAAGACTAAGCCATCAAATAAATACAGCCATCTTTGTAATATGCGCAAACCACACATTAAAATTAATAGGAGATTGTGCAGCAAAATCATGTTCTGGTGCATTAAGTTATTTTGATTTTATTCAGAATTTATATGCATATTTCTCGTCATCTACACGACGATTAAATAAACTTAATAATAATATAGAAAATCATTCTCCAAATTAAAAAAAATAAGTGACGCTAGGTGGTCATCACGAGCAGACGCAGTTTCTGCATTAAAAAGTAATTAACAAAATAGCACGTCGGCTATTGAAAAACCTATAAGCAAAGTGGAGGCAAATCAACAACTGCAGAATGTTTCGACCATTATGAAACATCTTTATTGATTTTTTTCTGGGATAAATTACTACAAAGAGTAAACAACACAAGCAAATCCTTGCAAGGTACACAGTATAATTTACTGCTCACAACAAATCTACTAAGATCACTATCCGATTTTGTAAAGATTGTCCGGACTAACATCGAAGATATTGAGATCGGCACTAATGTAATGACCAAAAACCAGAACTATCGGGAAACATGGATAAGAAAAAAGAAAACTGCAATTTGATGAAACATTGTTAAACGAAACAAATTTTAGTCCAACAGAAAATTTTGTTATTAATGCACACAAGGTTATTTATGATGTATTAATTGCAGATTTATTGTGAAGGAGTGCTGTTTAAGGTGAGGTTTTACTGGATTTCGGATTTTTTTATTTTATTTTAATATGTCTGATGTTAAATTAAATGATTGCGGGGAAAACATTTTTGCAAAATATAAAAATGACATTCTGACTGAAAATTTTAAAGATGAACTAGTACATTTTACTGCCTTCATAAAAAAAGAAAAGATTACATATCCTATTGATGTGTACAAATTAGTAATTGGAGGACTGCAGTCTACATTACCTAATGTAGAAATAATTCTAAAAATATTTTTAACTGTTCTCATTTATAATGTAAATGGTGAACGTTCTTTTTCGGTGCTTAAAATAGTAAAAAATTATTTAAGGAATTTTTTTATCAAAACTAAATTTAAGTTACTTGTCCATGATGTTCATTGAAAATGATGTAGTAAATATGATAGATTATGAAATTCTAATTTGCTAAAGCCAGAAAGGTTCCTATTTAATTTGTTTTTAATATACGAAAAGAAGAAACTGCCATTGTTATTATTATAGTCCAATATATTTCTAATGTTTAATAAATAATAGTAGCAATATTAGTTTACGTATTTTTCGTTTCTTTTTCTTTATTCTTTTCCTTTTTATTTACTTTGTTTTTTAAGAAACTTATTTTGAAACAAACCATGATCAAATTCGAGATTGGTGCTCACCCCCTCTATAAAAGAAAAATGTGATGTATGTATGGATGCCAACCTGTACGATTCCTAAGCACTGTTTTTGAACAGAAATAGTTTATATTGAAAATCGCCAATTAAATGAGTCAACAATTATTCTCCTTAAAATGTGGTACTAAAGCATTCACAGAAAAGCTCAAAGTTGGAAGCTATGCATATGTAAATATTAAAATTGAACTAATAAAAATTCGGCTGCTTAGCTAATTTGAAAATTTGTAGATAGGGACAAAAATTATTGTATTATGTATTATTATTATTTACTAAAGTTAATGTTTTATATCTATTTATAAATTACAAGTCATCATTAAATTTCCCCCAATAAATATTTTTATATTCATCGATTATTGATTCTTTTTAAAACAATTTTATCTACCGAGATTTAGTAATCTTCATAATTATAAGTTCCAATTTTTATAATTAAGGCTATTATTTAAAAAATCTGAAAAAGACTTTGTACTATAGTTACGAAATAATTTACATACCTAAAAGCTCCAAACTTTCTAGAATTGCTTATTAGATGCAAATTAATCTACCAATTTTCGCAGTTTTTTAATAAAAAGTATTGTTTGTTTATTAGAACGGTTTAATTAGTTGGAAATAGTTGGAAAATGACAGTTCAAAAAGTCGCAAAAAGTAAATTGATTAAAATTCTCAACTTCGAAAGTTTTGAAACAAAATCAAAATTTTTATTAGTAAAAGAGAAAAACAGCTTCATTCTATAATAAATGATTTATTGTATAATGAATTTTTAGGCATGCATTTCTGAAAATTATTGCGTTACTATGGTACAAAAAAGTGCATATTTTTTAAGAGCCTTAATCTGAACTTCATCATCCTTTTAAAGCCCTGAGCTTCATCCCTTTAAAAACTGCCAAGTAGTATGGAAAAATTGATTTTAATTTTCAATTTTATGCACTTAGGTCTCTTCCCTCCCCACTCCCTCATTTTTTAACACAAAAAAAGAAAATCAGATACAGAGCTTAGCAGAGTGAAAATATATATATAAAGAGTGGATGGGGACCTCCAACTGAACTGCGCCTCGGGCCTCCGAAACTCCAAATCCACCACTGCTTTTCAAACAATAAAGAAAAGTTGCTTTTAAAAGTGAATCAATAAAAAATTGAGGCATTATTTTAATATGCCCAGCAACTAATTCAAATAGTCAAATAAAAGCAGAAATATATTTATAGCTTTTAAAATCAATCTCCTCAGATGAAAAACACAGATTTTAGTTGACAAAGAATTCCCACACTCTAACAGTTTAAGTTTCAAAATGAATTTCTAATAACATTACAAATTTTTAATCAATACAATTACTCACATAATAACAATAAAAAATTTTATATCCTTGCGATTTGCTTTCAAAACAATTAATTTCAAAATAATAATGTGTTCATATGAATATATGCATATAATATTTATCATCATTTCAGAAATTTAAAGTTATTACAAATACGAAAATTCAGACTAAGTAATAATTGTTTTTACATTGGCTTTCTTAGAGAACAAAACATTTATAAAATGTTATGGAAGATGTTCTGTTCAGAAGAAAGTAGAATTTACTTTCAAGTTTTATTGTGGTAAATGTTTTGACTGTTTATTCATATAGTAAAGTTTATAACCATTTGTTCATAAGTGTGATAGTATATATATATATATATATTACAATTGAAACATAAGCATATTAAGACAGAAAAAAATTAAATCAAAGAAGAAAAAAATTTCAGACAGTAGTTACAGGTAACAAAATGTCATAAGCTTGAATATACCATATGCTATAAACGCATGAATAAATTATAAACAGATTTTTTATAAACTTGCAAACAGAAGAAGATTCCTTATTAATCTGCATATAATTAGCTGATACTTATTTTTTAGTCATGAATATCTGAAAAAAATATTCATTTCATTATAATCAAAAAAAGTTTTTTAATTTTAAAATACATGTAAGTTTTAAGTTTTATATTAAAAACAAGGCATAAGAATTGTAACGGCAAGAAATAAAAGTAATAATTTATAGAATACCAATGTCAAAATTCATTACAACAGTATGAACAAACATATTGGAGTTTTAAAACATACCTCCATGGCCTGTTTCGCAAACAAATATAACCCATGCCAATCCAATAGTGAAGGAAGAACGGCACAATGAATTGTAGAATAATGAAGTTATTCGACTCATTTCCACATGATATAAACCAAAAACGACACTTAGAGAGCAAAATGCAGCTACTGCCCATCCTAATGCTTGTTGCCACTAAAATAATACATGTTTCAAATTTCAGAGCTTTACAGATTTTTAGAACATAATAATCATTAGATTAACATTATTTTGATAATTAATAGCTTGAAAAAACTAATTTTTAATGATACTGATTACATTTCTGACTATCATGTTTTCAGTACAATTTGTATAATATCATGATAATTTCAGACATCCATCAAATAATTTAAACTCCTGCTTTTGGCAGCAATAAAATTAATGTTTAAAAAACTGCTCTCTTTGTACATTAATTTAGAGATAGGATTTCATTTTCGTTTTTAAATCGTAATATATACATTTTCTTTAATTTACATCTACAGTTATTTATAGCAAATTGTTTCAATGCAAATTCATTTTTCAGTTGTAACAAATTGCAAGTTGATTTTTTTAAATGTACCCCATATTAATCATATAACCAGTAAAAAATCATTAATCTGGGCGAAAAAACTAATCACTGAATACATATAGTCCGCAATATTTTTCAATGTATACACATGTTGATATAGTTAGGAAAAAAATGATATTGTTATTGTCTGGTAATATATCTGAATTCAGAAAATTATTATTTATTCCACAATGTTTATGTATTTATAAGAAATTAAAAACATAAATAACAAAATACACATTTTTGTATCATTTGTATTTTCAAAGATATTTACAAAAAATAATTAATAGCTTTATGACAAATTTTTACAAACAGATTTTTTTTTTTTGTAGACAACAGAATAAAAGTAAGTATATTTTATCGATAGAAATAAAGAAAATTATATAATAGAAAAAGTTATATGCTTACCCAATTCATGAAATTCTTCTTGTCACTTAATTTATACAGCATGAAACCCAAAATCACTCCAATTATATAAGGAGCAATTCGGCAATAGGGCTTATCATAGATAAGATCAAACGAGTCCCACATTCTGTTTGAAAATAAAAGTGCACAAAATAAATCAGCTTGTGCATTTATTTACTTTTTTTATGTTTGGCTTAAAAAAGGATATTAACAGATTTCATAATATTCAATAGTATATAATATTCTTTTTTTTTAAATTTAAAATATTGAAATGTCTGAAAAGATGCTAACAATTTTTTTTTTTTTTGAGATCTTGTTTAAGGTCATTAGGAAAACATTACAACTTGGAGTAAAAACAAAAGATAATAACTTTTTATCAAATACAAATTTAAAAGAAGAAATAAGAATATGAAATAGAATTCTAGTGCCACATTTTATAAACTCAAAATAAATGTGAGAAGTTTGAATTGATGCAATTTCTTAAGAAGAGTCAATAAGTACATTTACTTTGAAAAAGGTCATAACACACTCACTCCACATTTATACCATAAATTAATCTTTTTTCATTTTTTCTAGAAACTGTAGTATATAAAGAAGAATCAATAGGGTTATCAAAATAAATAGATTAGCAAAAAAAATTAAGAATATTTAGGAACCCTCAAACATTAGAATTTTTACAATACCCCCCCCCCCAAAAAAAAAGTTATTGGAAGAACTAATTTATTCAAATATGAACATAGTAACGCACCAAACGAACTAATTGAACTGAATGAAATTAAAAATAACATTTAAACATTAAAATTGGAAATTTATTTCAAATCCTTAATGAAATCTATCAAATGGGCAAACCTTTATGTCACAAATACACACATAAAAAATGAAAATCAAATACCTAAAATAATTCAATAAAATTGTTTAAAAGTTACCTTTTCGAATAAGCATCAAAATCTTTTGCATTAACTGCTCCAACAAACATAGGAATAAGATCATATTTATAGCTCAAAACACCAGTGGTAATCCATGTCCCAAGAAGAATTGATGCAAGTATGCCAAATCCAAAACGAGGCCATCTGCAAAGTGAGAATTTTGCTCACATATTATTCTATGAAACAATAAATAGATATTCATGGAATAGCTGGAGAAATTAGAGGGTAACAATTCCTCAATTATTTAATGCTATTATTATATAGAGAAAGTTATGAACAACTGTATATTGAAAGGCATGAATTTTTAAAAATTAACAGATAATTCTTAAACAATATGTTAGATAATCAGAAACATTTTACCTCCACAAAGGGTATAAAAAGAGAGGACTGATAAAGTAAAATTGCATATCATTAGCAAGATACCAGGACCATCCAATACACTGCAAATATATTTGAAAGTTAATTAAATCAATAGATTCAAATAATACATAAAAACTAGTATGTGATTAAATAAATGTTACAAATATATTATTGATATAATGACAAAATAAAAATAAATAAGTAAAAAAATTGCAAAACAGATATAAGTATTATTAAATGTTTATGTTCAAATCTCCTTTGATTACCAGCTGATTTTCTAGATATAATGGTTAAAGATATATTCTCTTTCTAATTTCAATTAAATTGCTTATGCATAATGTTCACTATTCTCTCAACAAAATCTTTTGAAGTATCAAATTTTATAAACATTAAAACTATATAATTTTAATAGGATAAGTTATGTATTATGTACATGAGTCTTTCTATTAAATGAAGCCTCATGTGACATCATACATTATTGAAGTCATAAAATGCCAGTCATTCATTTCGTGCTGCATGATTTCTTATGCATGAATATCATTTTAGTTTTAAATTACCCTTTATTCAAAAATAATATTTTTGTCGCATTTGTATTATTATGCCCAATTTTTATATATTTATTAAAATTTTGGAAAAAATCAAACACAATTCTATGAAAAATAAATTAAAATGCAAAACAATTTGATAATCATATGTTTCAAAAACTGTATCATTTATAAAAATACAATTCCATAGTAATTTGTTACAATTTATTAACTTATTTTTCAATCTGATAAAAAAAATATGTGAAATTAAATGGAACATACTTATTTAATCTTAAATACGCTAGCTTATGAAATAAATATATTGCTTTCATAAACAGCATTGGGTATGCATTGAAGTAAATTTGCTCTAGGCATTACGTATAAAGCAAACTTAATTTATTAAATACCATTAAATTAGTCTTTGAAAGAAAAATAAGATAGAAAATATTTTCTTATTTTTCCTTGTAATCCGAAATATACTTCATAACCTTCAGATCTTCACTCACCATCTGATGGATAGGAATGAAATTATTGATGTACAGCAAGTATTTCCACCAGGAGCCGTGATATGCATCGCAGTGATCATCTTCCCAAAATGGCCCCGAGCCCACGTACTTAAAAACGAATATGTAAAAAAAAACAACAACCATATATGCCGGAGTTAATCTGAAAAAAAAGAAAAAAAGAAGAAAAATGTCGGTAATATCCGAAGCAAATATAGGAAATGCATGTCTTATCACAATGACTAAAATTATTTTTTTAAAAAATATTTCAAATTAAATTATGGTATTTAAATTAAGGTACGCTTAATTCTAATAAATAAATCCTTCAAAAAATTTAATGGTATTATTCTGTTCAATTTGTTAAAAATTATTCCTGAAAATATTATCCGAAAAATGAAACGAGGTACCGTTCATTTAGATTAAATGTAGTTATTTTACTTGTTCCACGGAACCTTGTCTCACATCAGCAGTCTTTCCCTTGTGGAAGCGGAGACATTATCATAAGGCAAGTGAACAGTAAAAATACTTAAAGATGTATTAAAATGATTTTTTTGAAATAAAACTGCATAAAATAATATTTCACATTAATGAATATTCAAGTGATGTTTTCGGTTGGATCCTGTAATTAGATTATCTAATGTAAAAGTATCTTGCCGCAACGTTGTAAAAATTTATGCCATGTTATCTTGCGAAATGCTAAATGATCATATGTATTTGAACTAGCGAGAGACATGTTGTTGAGCAAGCCTTTACAGATGAGCCATCTGGCTCAAAAGGAGACAAAAGCTTGTACAGGGAAGTAGAATTTAAATTCATGTATCATATCTTAACGACTGAAGACCTATTCAAGTTAGGTGAATGATTTCATTTTTATGTCTTTAATTAAATAGAAAGTTTAATGTATCAGCTAAATGTACAATCTTTGTACATATTTCAAAATCGAAATAAATTATCTATAAATGCTTCTAATCCTCCAATAACAAACAGTATATTTTAGAGTCTAAAACTTTACCTCCAAAATCTGTGGACATAAAAGTACAGCCAACTTATTTTCCCATTCTTCCGATCAGCTTCTTTCAAGAACAAATAAGCCAAAAGGAAACCACTGTTAAAAAGTAAAATCATGCATTCAATAGAGAAATTATATAAATTATCAATACTCTAAAAACCCCTGAGAATATTCTAAGCAGATTTTACTAAAAACAATTCAAAATATTTGTAGAAAAGTTATACAGTGAATTTATAAGTAAAAAATAGAAAAGTAGAAAAATCTCTCCACATCGAACACCCTCAGTCCCAGAAAAAATCGGTTATACAGAAATGACCTAACTTAAGGGCAACCCTATTGGAAAACAAAATGTTGATTAAAATTTGCTGTAGTTCATTATTCCTGACAAGGTGAATTTACAAAATGTTTAAAGAAAAGGGCGAATCTAATCGCCTTTTAGCGAAGGCAAACTTAATCGAAGTTATCCGAATTTCCCCAAAAACAGATATAATTTGTGTTAACTTTCAATATTTTGCAGATGCATGACTAAACAGATGATGACTTTGGAGTAAATAATTTATTTTACCACAGAACATAATTTGTGCCATAGTAAAAGTGATGAGACGGCGAGTCTGTCTGCATTGCAACACAGGAGTAAAGTGTTGGAAACTTTTCCTTCGGCTTTTACTAAGAGAATTTGATAAGGATTTCTTTGACATGTGTTAAATCAAGAAAGGGAATATTAGGTAATTAAAAAAATAAATAGTAGAACCTCTGTGGGTGTTAAAGATATTCATCCCTTCCCTCGTGGCATGGGAAACAATCTACAATGCTCAGAAATTTTTAAAGACTTCATGTTGGAAATAATTAAATTCACAAAGTGGGATTTAAAAAAGGAAATAAGATAAAATTTTAGAATGAAATATTATGGGTTAATTTAATATAAAGATTAAGAAATTGATTAAGATTTATATTAAATTATCGTCACACATATATAGCTTTTTAAATGAGTTTATTTGTTTGAAAAAAAATTCGTAATCGATTCATCTGTGTTAGTAGAAAAATAGGCAATTATGAGGTGAGTTTTTCACATCCTTTGTTTGATGTTTTTCCCCCACGATTTCATACTTTTGAAGGAATCTGCTATTTTTCTTACTGTTTCTCTGTTATCATACTGTTGTACATTTTTATTCCCCAGTGTAAATTGTGAAAAAGACGTTTGAATAGATCAAAATGCTTATTTGAGGTAAAAATGGTTCCTTGCATTGTGTTAAACAAACAAAAGAGTTTAAAATATTGTGTTTACTTTAGGATGTTTTAGGATGAATAGCGAATAGCGCTAGGCTCGAACTCCCAATCTTATGGTTAGTAGCCGAGTATCATACCGATCAAGCAAAAGGGACCCTTCAGCTTGA
>JAOUZG010013036.1:848194-866643 GCA_026289955.1 Argiope argentata
GTGTGTGTGTGTGTGTGTGTGTGTGTGTGTGTGTGTGTGTGTGTGTGCAAAATTTTGTTTGTAAATGGCCTTTGGATAAAGAGTGTATAACAGGCATATGTTTAATGTTCCAAGTCCAAGTTCCCAATGTCATGAATGCATGCATGATACCCTAACTCTGCTTGTGAATGATATCAAAACTGCACATAGTGCCCCAACATCAATAAAACAACTTGAATGAGATAATATGTCATTGTTTTAATAAATTAGAGCATAAAGTAAGACAACTGATGTCCCCACTAGGTTATCAATTGCCACAGAAATTGCACATCCCTTTGATAAAAAGCCTATTTTTGTTTTAAAAAACCTTCATCTTTTTAATTGAAAAAGAAGGAATGAATTAGAGGAGAATAAAATTAAATCAGTTAACTAAAATACTGAGAGTAGAAAATAAAAAAATGTATAAACTATAAAAAAGAGGGGAGAGAAAGTTCTATTTCAAAATTAATGATGGGCAATAGCATGTGATTAATGGATGAATTTCAATTTCATCATAATATTAAAGACACTTTAACGTCTGATAATCCTTTAATACTCGATGGGTAACAGATCCCACGATTCATATGGCCTTGCAAAATAGTTTTATCAAAGTACTAACTTCAATATAATTGCAGTAAGAAAAGTAGGATTTCAAAAGTATTAAATGTTCTTAACTCAACAATAATTAAATGTAATTTTCAAAAACAGTCTAAACACCTTAATAGAGAATTTTTAAATAAAATTTCACAGTATATTTTATTTTGAGGGAGGATGCATGCCATATCCAGAGAAATATTTTATAATTTAAGCATCTTTTGCAGTACTGCTGAATTTTGTGTTAATGAGTTAGGTGAACTAGGTGTCAACTGCTCTACCCCAAGCTACATTTTTTTTTTTTTTTGCTTTCTTTAACTGCTTATTACATAAGTTGGACATAACAAAAGACATAAAGCTTAACCTGACAAAATTCTATTTCAAATATATTTAAAACAAAATTAGTTCATAGGATTTATAAAATATCCTCAAGCAATTTTAAATCAAGAAAATATGGATAGTATCTTGATCACTACTTAAAACCATGCATTGAAAGTGTTAATCATTCATTTCAAATCACATTACTCAAATACAAGTGGAGATGTTAAAATTAAAAATCTAGAGTTAGAAGAAGTCTTCGATCCATAAATATTAATTTAAATTAAAAAAAATAATCCACATTTATCATATTCAAAGCTACTGACCTCAATAAAAAGAATGAATCGACAGAAAAAGGGGATTGCAAAAGCACTTGGAAAGGAAAAGTATCCAGATCCTTCAATACGTCAATTCTGTTTCCTAAAGTTAAAAAAAGAGAATATTACCATCAAGCATTTAATAACAACTTTCTCACTAGTAAAGCAAGATAAAATGAATTTTCGACTTTAATGAAAATTTATTGATACAATTAAAACACTACACAGTAGAATAGTGATATTCTTTATAAGTTGATTTATTTAAAGGAGAAAAGAAAAAACTGTAATCAAAAACTTTGTAGATTTATTTACAAATAAATGGATATTTTAACATTTTGTTTCATAATTAGAAATTGCTAGCAAGCACAAATTTTGAACTGAGTTATTCACAAACACAGCTTCTATCAGCAATCCGTAAATTGCAATATGTAATTACAATGCTAAGTTTTAAGAATTTTATTCATTACTGGATTTATTCGGAAAGCTAGGGCACAAACACAGCATTCTAGCACAATTTAAAATTAAAATCATCTTTTAAGCATACTTTTATATTATTTTAAAATAGAGTTCCTATTTAATATAAATATTAATCAAAAATAAGTTTTGATTTTTTTAAAATATAAAGTAACAGCATTTAAAAATTGATTCATATCAGCTTAATTGCACAATTATTTCACTGCAAATCGTTCCTCGAAATTCCAACATTGGAAATAGAACAAATTCTCTCGCATTCTCTTTTATTTGCTTTCTTTTTTAATCAAAGAACTTTTTTTTAGTCATCTATCTATTACTCTCTTTTCATAAAATATATGCTTACCTATTAACTCTCGTTTTCTTTTAGAAAATTGTCAAATTTTGCCACTTAAAATTCATATTTAAACAGAATTAAAAACAGAAAATCTGAAGAACTGAAAAAATAAGCATTCACTTTGGTTCATGGCATTTAATCTAACTAAACTATCAAAAAACTCGCATTCAATATTGCTTTGTTACAAATCATTGGAAGGTAAAACAAATAAACACTCTCATTCTTTCTCCAGAAATGATAAATTTTTGAAGAAAAAAAATAACAGCATTCTTACCGATTATATTCATTGAAGAAATATATGTATGCCCAAGTATAACCCATGTCAAACTAAGAAATCGAATTCCATGAACACTTAGAAGTTGACCCTCCGAAACATTTGTGCTAAGGATTTTTTCACCATTTTCAACAGCAGAAAAACAAAGTAAGACCCTTTTTGCAATAGATTTATCTAAAAAATAATTTAATGTTACTGAAATATGATAAAATTTTTAATGCACACTACTGAAACACAAGGTAAAAACAAACTTGTATTTTTAAAAATGTCTGTAGTATTTAAATGATTCTGACAATGATAAATAATATGTTTAATCAAAACACATAAATTAACTACCATAATATAATGTTCTAAAAAATGGAAAAAGAAGAGTTATTCTTGATACAGTAGGAAAAGAATTGGTCTTTAATTTGACAAATATCTATAATTTTAAGGGAATTTATAGTAAGAAGCAAGAGGCTACCGAAAAGGGGGGGGGCAATTGCCCTCTAGCCCCCCTGCTATCGCCACCTCTGAATCAGGAAGGTTTAAAATATGAAGACGCATCAACATTTTGAGATAAATATACTTTGACAATTTACACAGTTTCTCCTTATATATATTTGGCACAGCAAAGAGAGAGAGAGAGAGAGATTTAAAACTCAAGCTAATAGTCAAATCTATTCTTTTACTTTCATATTAACACTGATACAATATAAAAAGAAGCACATCTACACTTTGAATTTCATATTTCAATAATTTATTTCTTCTTTATTTCTTATTTCAGTAATTATATTCTTCTCTTCTTTTAATTTATATCCATTCTAGCGCAAGCAAATGTAAAAATTAAAAAAATCCTACCAGTATTCTTTTGAGTTCCAGGAGATGTAACCCCCACCTCTGGATTTTGCACCAATAAAGCCCCATACGCCTCGTAGGTTTTAGGCGTGCAATTAATTGCGGCCGCTTCGGACACCTCGGACTCTTGGATGTTTCTTTGTTCTGAAATCGATATGCTGCGCATTTGTCGTCTTCTCCAATTATTCTTTATTGTCACAGAGCTTCCGAGTGCAACCAAAAACACGAAACAAGAAACAAAAACCCTGCAAATAATATAATTAGGTAAATAAATAAAAAAAATAAAATGTAAAATTCTATTGAAGTAAATTAAAAGCTCTTGAACAAAACGATTTAAGCTCATGAAATATAATAAAAATTCCTATATCTAAAAATGTTTTACTTACACATATATTGTGCTCCCAATGTCAAAATGTTTTTCTTTCAATTTACAAGTTACATCTTTTAAGGTCAAAACTGAGGTATGATTTTTCAACATCGGTAGACGCTCTAAAATGCATATTTAGGCTCATGCATTAAAGCAGACAAAATCTTAATCAACATGTCAGATCAAATATTAAAAAGGGATGTATAATAGAAAATTTTTAACATACCTAAAAGGTGGATGATATTTTTACCAGCATGCTTGAGTCCAGTTTCTGAGCAGGAATTAGGAACACAGATTCCAACTGTTAAGGGTAGTTTGGAATACTAAAACGAAATCTGAATGTAAAAATAACGCACTAATACACTGAAAACTCCAAAAATCTATTTAAAAAATATTTTTATTAAATAAATTTTTATGCTGTCAAAAGTTAAACTTCTTTGAATGAAGGGAAACTCAATCACAAATTTTTTGTCGCTATCAGAATCTATGTTGTACGAAAAGCAATTAGCAACAACAACAACAAACTAAATGCTTGTAATGAAGTTTTTGTAGTTTTTACTTTTTTAAAATGTAAAATGGCATTTATTTGAAAAAGTTCATCTTAAAAGATTTTCTGAGAAATAGATTATGTGGTATATGAAGCAAAATTAACAATACTTAATCCCTTCAATTTTATGCCTGCGCTTCATACGTTATAAGCTAAATAAAGTACTTCCTAAATATATGTGCTCTGTATGTTTATAATCCAAAATAAAATCATTCATAGACATCGTAATTTGTCAAAATGATTGGCAATCTATAAAAGGAGGGAAAAGGATTAAAACTTCACTGATGTTGTTTAACATATTTTTCCTAGAGTGTTTCATATGATTTAAGTATTTAAAATTAAGTATTGATTATGTGTTTAAAATTAACGACCAGAGTAAATTCCTTATTCGCCAATTCAATGGAAAGGGAAGATTTCACCGTTGGAAGAATTTCAAACATCTAATATCGTATTCACTCAAAACTTGAGAAATAATGATACAGAATTGGAAAGTCAGATGAGTGAGAAAAAAGATGTCCCTTAAGAAGGAAAGGAAAACAAATTATACGTAGATCAAATGATTTATACACACAAAGCAATTCATGGTAGGCATATCTTATTGAAATTCAAGAAGTTAAGCCTGCAATAAATTGTTCAGATTTTTCAGAAAAGAAATGTAAAAAATACCAACCTTTCCACCTAAATTCAAGGTCCAAGTAGTAACACAGTATTTCCCATAAAATCCGCCATGTCCTTCATCATCTTCAGGAGCAAATACAGAATTACATTCACCAAAATGACCAGTCCATATCAGTCCACCACGCAAAATACCACTGTCAGGCTTTCCATCCGAATCCAGCACTGTCCATAAATAACATTCGAAGAGTGTTTTTTTAATGCGGTTGCATAACAATTTTCCAAACACAGCATGAAATTCTTGCATATAAACTTTTGTGCCCAAGTAATGACAATATGCTTCGTATTCTAATTGATTGTTCTGAAGATCCTTCTATTATTAAATGACACAGGGCATTCAAATATTAGCGCAGTAACAGAGAGGCAAAGAGAGAGTGCAGTTGCCTGTGCCAGTCTTGGGGGTTATGTCAACGTTGATGTGTTCGTGTCATTTTTAAATATCAAATATGAAGGGACGAAGCAATAATGTCATGCCTCGGTCGCTCCACAAGCCTCTTAGGGATGGATAAAGGCCTTTTGCATTCCCGGTGCCGTTTACATCCGCGGAGTATTTCATATTTGTATCCGTTTCGAGATTAGGAACATGGTGTGATCAGTGTTTCGAGGAAGGGGAGGGGGGTTGGTAAGTGTGCTGAGGATCTTACCTAATAACCTATAAATAATGAACGAGAGACCAAGAGGGTAGAACTCAGTTCAGTGGTCAGAGAGGCTGCCATTTCTGTTGCAAAAGTAGCAGAAACGAGAGTCTCTCGGAAGAAACGAGTAGTCTCTCGGAAACTTTCTCGTACAATTCTCTAATAAATGAGCTTGTATGCGACTCAATGTGCCACTGACGAATAATTATTCAGAAAAGGCCGTGCGATCTTTCGTAATTACTTGCTAAGATGCGGTGTTATCCGTAAATCAAGAATACCGAATGTGTCTTTTTGCGAAATCAAAATTTAAGGTAGTCCTACAATTGCAGTAGCAAAATCACATACCGAAATTCCCATATTTAAGTTGATGGGTTCTTGAATCGTTGCGTTTAAATGTTGGTGAAAGAACAGACCGACAGGCAATCAATTCCTTGATGAATTCGGACCTAACTTTGTTGGGTATCTACACTTTAGATCGTAAATATGCGCATAAAATTTTATCTAGTACCGTTTACTATTAATATTATTTAATACTAACGTCATTTATTTCACATCTAGCTCCATTTTTTTTTTGCAGTTATTGCACTGGTTTATATTCGGACAACCGGGCAGAAGGGATTTTCTTCAAAATGTGATAGAAAGCTACGAATTTTTTATAATAAGACCCTCTGTGATATTTCAACCGTCTAACTTAAAACGTTTTTGGAGTTATTATGAATTCAAAAACATGTTTTTCGGGTCCAAGGAGATCTGAAAATTGAAGATTCGTCAAAATCTCAAATTTAAATTCTTTGATGAAATTCTTCGTGTTCAAATTCTTGCAATATTTTCTCTTTGTATATTTCGTACTTAAGAAAGTGTAATGCTTCAATCGCCATTTGTCTTTGATGCAAAAAATGTATGGAGGAAGTTCGTCTAACCATCACTGTCCAAAGAGTTGCTGCTATCCATGAATAAGCTTGCTAATTTAATAACAGAATGAATACATTTTTTTTAAAAAAAAATCAGTACTACTTTTCATCAATAAGAATTACAAAACGTTTACAGCAAAATAGGAGTTATGACTCTAATGCTTCTACTTTCGCAATGCATAAAAACTCTTCTAAGCGATAACTTATTTACTCCGTATCAGAAACATCGATAAAAATGTATCAATTAACAATAGTTTTTTTTCCGCAGAAATAAGACATATTCGCCTTTTTTTTCCTTGGAAACTGTAATGAGTGAGTTCTTTAATAAAATTCAATGAATTTCTAATTAAAAGGGTGAAAACGAATTTCATGCAACGAAATTGTACATGTTGTATAATGCAATTTCCTCTAGATAATTTTAGAAATATTGAGAAGTTTAATAGCGAGTATTAAGAAGAGTTTGCATTTTAGAAGAATTCTTATCATTTTTAGTGTTTCTTTTATTAATATTTTTGAAACAATTCGATTAACTACATAAAATAAATAAAGTTTACCTTCAAATACAGATTTGAAACGGGATTAATAGTATTTTTACAAAAAAAAAAATACTTTAAAACAAATAATTAATCTTTAAAAAAAATGGTGAAATTAAGCGCTGAATAAAATAAAATACATAACTTTGAGAAAACACAATTTATCTCGTTAAAAAGCCTACATTGATATTAACGGATATGAATAACCAAAAGACAAAAAGTTAAACGTCATATTTAAAAAAAAAATCGTTTTGAACTTACTCTGCAGAGCCCATGCAGAGTCCAAATTACTTAAAACTTGAACTAAATCGTCACTGCACCTTTCGGCGTTTCCATCCGGTGTATCGGCGCTCCCATGCTCACTCTTCGTCAGCAAATCAGAAAGGGTCTCATTTGAGGATAAACCGTTTGCATAGTAACTGTTGGGTGGATATCTCAACAATGCAGCTGTCTCTGGCATAAGATTTGCTAAGAGCCATTTTTCATTTAGTTCAATTAATTTTTCAAACACTTTTAATTGGTTATCATCTGCCTTGCATAGAAAGAGAAAAGTTGCAAATAAAAAATATGTTAACATAGTTTGTATGAGTTACTTTTTTAATTAATTCGCATAAAAATCATGACATGTAACTCTGTCAGATGTAAAAGAGGAAGGAAAAAGCTTTGATCTACTATTTATAAGAACAATGTTATCTCTGACTGGAAATTGATAAAATAATAAAGAAAATTTTAACCCGGTTGCTGGTTTTGTAATCATATTGTAGCGGAAATCAAATACATCTAGACAAAAAAATGTCTTCGAATCATTTTTCGTCAAAGAAAAAAGATCTTTAGCCTTTCAGATAACTTTATAAAAATTTCACACATTTCCCAAGGTCATTGCATGCATCCTTTTCTTCTTTTTTACACCTGACAGTAAATTTTTTCTTTCTTCCCAGACTTTGACTTCTTGATCTTTATGTTTATAATTCAGAACCTCATCTTAGCGTTTAAAAGTATCGTATAGTAAGTCCTCTTCTATTTTTAGAAACAAACCTTTAACAAAATACCATTTATTAAATAACATTAATCATAATAATAATAAAGTAAATTTCAGTAAAAATCGGGGCCGTAACCAGGAGAGGGCAAGGAAATCACTCTAGCGATAGTTTTCAGAAAGCACTGCGAGGGCAAAACGTTTGTTCCATTTTACAATTCCAAACATGGCGAAAGGGACAAAAGAAATTCCACCCTTCTGTCGTAGCACACCTCAGCCGGGTTGCTGAAAGTTGTCTGAATAAAATGAATTTCGTATAAGGACTTTATGGAATTCCATGTTCCCACAAGACCATATTTTCAACAACAGAGGGCCCTGGGCAGATTTTGAGAAGTGCCACAAACCGAAATCTGATTATATTACAAAAACCAAAATTGACGAAGGGGACAAATTATCTTGGATTCCTCTCATCTTTCTTGCAACAGTGAATGTTACATAAAAAGGCGGAATTCATAAGAATTAAAATGATGCTTAGAATCTTGGCTACAAACTCCCTGGATTGCAGATTTAAATGGAGTAGGTGACACTGAAAACAAAAAAAAAATTATTTATTCACTTTTAAACTGAAGCAGGATGAAGGAAGTAAAAATAAAATGTTTTGCTCACTTTTTAGACATCACTAAATATGTTGCCTCAAAAAACAGATTTTATAATATAAAATCAAATAATAAATAATATCAATTTAATATTGACTCTATTACTTATTGCAAGGGAATATGAATGCTGGTAGTGAATATGAGTTAAATAATAATTCAGATGAAATGACCAACGGAATAGTATTTCCATTTTCGTTTCATATTTGTTTAGAGTTAAATGCAGCGAATCTGTACATCATTCAAATGATAAAATTTCAAAGGTATTAAAATGTCAGTTTATTATCATCATAAAATGCATGTCAGTTCATATTATTTTTACCAAAATAATGTGATAAACCATATAATTTGAACTCCAAAGAAAAGATTCCTAATTTACTTCCATTTAAATGCATTTACACTCGCTAATTGTTTTGGTAAAAAATTTCATACATTTTTAGCCAATATTTTAAAACAAAATAGTGTTTTGGAATTAACATAAGACGGTTAAAAACATTTTAACCAAGAAAAAAAAAGTTTTGCATCACTTTTCAGTTAAATATAATCTTAGAACTAGGTTTACTTATGCTTTTTAAAATGGAAAAATAAAACTTAATTGTGAACTGAATTTACCTTTGTATTGATTTGAGAAGCAAAATTTGAGATGTCTTTTAAACTTGTAAAGATAATTATGTGTCCAGTAACTTTTAAAACGAAAATAAAAAAAAACTATTTGAAAATAATATTTTATTTTGACTTAGCTGTACACATCTTTAAATTTATATAAATATTTAAAAAATACTAATCAACTAAATGAACTTAAAAAAATTGTCACTTTGACATCTAATGCCTAATAACCTAAAATAAGCCAATTTAAAATTTGTAATAAACAAGAATCAAATTAATAACTACGATTTTCTCTATTATACGTAAATGTGTCATTCAGAGGGGAAACAAAAATATTTTCATAACTTTAAAATTTTACAACGCAATAAAAGTTTGGAATTCTTACAAGTCGCGTAAAAGTTGGATATATATTCAGAGAAATGATATCAAAAACAGAAATAATTTTAAAATAGTCCAATACAAGAAATTTTATAAACATAGAATAGATATCTTATATTTATATAATTTTTTTTTAAAAGCTGTATAATAAAGCATGGAAAGCTAGAACTTTTTATTACATGCGTTCAAGCAACTATTCTTCCATGAATGGAAAGATAAGGAATAAATAAATAAATAAAAATCATATGATTCATGTATGGCAATTCTAGGAGAGATAAAAACATTTTCCTTTGCTTATTTTTTACAAGCAGATAGTATAATCTAAAAAAGGAGATAGTAGATAATAATCTGCATTCCTTAATCTTTAGTGGACGATAAAGAATGTTTCTAATAAATAGATAGCACCTTTCAGCAACGAATGACACTTCACTAACAACTTCCAAGAAAAATAGCTGTATATAGCAATAGGTATCAATTTTCTTAAGCTAAGAATTTTTAGCTTAAATGACAAAGATTTAATTTTAATATGATTTTTCCACACCAAAATCTACAAAAAAGTTCTCTTTAAGAAAAAAATATCCAAATATGTATTTGTTATAAAAATTAACTATAATTTCTAAATATTCCCATTAGAACAAATATCGCATTTTCAAATCTTAAAAAAGTAACATTATGCGCTACATTCACCACCACACTTTTAAATCTGAATTTCTTCTTCGAAATAAAAATAAATAAATGAATACAATAAAACTGCTTTTGAAAGAGTATGAAAGAAACTGATATTTTATTTTAAAATACATCATGTATCATAATGATATTTACTAATAGACTTTTTAAACCATTTGTAAGTAAAATAAGATACAATGTTAAACTATAAAAACAAAAGTACCCAGACATTTTTGTATTTGCTCATTTTTAACAAATTCTATGAACTGGCTGGACTGCCTGTCCCTGTACTTCCCCCCTGCGAAGAGTGCACTCGAGTGCACGCTTTTTAGAAAAGCTTCAATCTTGAAGGCAGTTACGGGAACGACCAGAGAGTAATGCGTAAAACAATAATTTGTTCTTCATCCCATTTGACAGGAAACTGAAACAGCGAAATTTTGATTAGTTGGCAACTTTAATTAAAGTTCTCAATTTTGCAACTTTCATTAGAATAGCATGCATATTCAGGAATATAATATATTAATCTATTTCAAGTCCTAATTAATTACCTGAATTTTACGTTAAATTAACCCATATTACTTTATTCTAGAATTATCTCCTTCACCTGACTCAAATCCTACTTTTTTGTTCAATTATTTCTCTTCTTAAAATTTTATGAATTCATTAAATTCTTAAAATATCGAATTTGTCCTAGGCCAGACCATATCACGTCAGTAAGAGGGTTTTAGATCGTCTTTTACAAGAATGATGAGTAATTTCTGTAGAAACACTGAAAAAATAAGCGAATGGCCTTTCTCAGAATGGAAATCATCATTGCAACAAAATCACCATCCCACTTCATAGGAGTGTAAAGACTGAGCTCCCTTGACCTGGGACACCTGTTTGACCGCTGTAACGTTCCCTGGTTCCCCCACTTCATAATTGGCATTTCCGGCAAGATGGGTCATCAACTGTGTAACTTCCTCAGATTCTTAAATGCTCCCAGATTGCCAGATGAGGGATTCTCTCCCCTAGTGGGATCATCTGGTCATTAGTCGAGTCCAGATAAAGAACTATGAATGCGTTTTTCGTCGTTCCAAGGAAATGCATCGTCTCTTAAAAGGAGAAGAGTGCCAAACCCTTCGAATGTTAATATTGTTTTCCTTGTGAAGAACAGCTACAAGAATGGATCATTAGCTATTATTTCCACGGTTAACTGGAGACCATTGGGTTTTTTTTCTGGCCAACTATTGAGTAACAGAAAACTCAAGTAAACCAATGGGAAAATGAAAGGCGAAGTTTTGACAAAAGATAAACTCGAGATTTTTGGAAGAGAGGGACCTAGAGGGGTTTTTTTTTTTCATTTTTTCCCCGCTCTAACACTAGTGCTGAATAGAGGTACCTGTTAGAGCTCTTGTCCTACGACGGAATTTGCTGACTTAATTCTTCTACATCCGATTGATACTGGAATTTTTAAGAAAGATTTTCAACCACACCTTGCCACCACTGAACCCTACAATGAAAACACCAATTAGTTGATGGCTTTAACCTCCTTTACTACTGATTGTAGACTCTTTTCTTACATCAACCATGAAGAAGAATCACCCTCAAAATCCACTTTATGCCCCCTCCAGGGGATGATTAAAGTGGTAGAGACTATTCCTAATAATTTCTACTTTCAGCAACCAAATTACTCTTGCTAGTCAGCAGCAAAGCACTCTCCTTGACATAGACAAATCAAGACTCCACAACGTAGTCGAACCAACTCTGCACGCTCGCAAAGATCTTCGACTTCTGGCCGACATCCTAATTACGTACGAAAAGTAAATCAATCGAATAAACTCTCCACCTATGAGGAAGAAGAAATCTTCAGAAGACTAAGCTTACTAAGAAACAACACCTGGTCTCAAAATGCACCTAGTACCCCAAATAAATCAACCAGTACAGTTGCTACCACTCTTGAAGCTACCCCTGTGGAGACTAAAGAAAATAAAGACTCTGTAGAAGTCATGCAACCAAGTAGGACACCTGACCTCATATCCAGGTTGCAAATCTTACCCAATAATAAAAATACACCCTAAGGTCAGAAGATCGTATGCAGAGGCTGCAAAAAATAAATTCAAGAGCCATCATTCGATAACACCTGATGCAGCAATGAAGAATAATACCCCACCCTCTCCAGACACCCATCAGTGAATTGAATCTCTTAGAGAAATCAGGACCCTGCTGACGGAATTTCCAGGCCCCCTAAAAGCGGCGGAGATCATCAAAGTGCAAAAAAAAAATCTTCATTCTAATCAGCGCATTCATAAAGTAATACTCCATAACATTCTCAGGTAAGTCGTTCTGCCTCTGCCAACTTTGCTGCCCTCTGATTGACCCTGACAGCTCGACCCAAGTATCTCCACCCCGATTGGCCCCTGGCCACTACCTGGCCCTGAAAACGCACTATCTCTTCCTCCAAGAGTCAAACACTCCCCCACCCAATGCAGTGAACATCTACCAAGTTCTCTTGCTTTCTGCACTACTAAGTTATTTACAATAACCCCAAAGTTCTATTATTGTAAACAACAGTAGTAAAAATATCTTTGCGGACGCCTTTCAACTATAGTTTACTCAAATGATCAAAAAGATCCCCAGATGAGTAATATATTTGAGAAATGTAAATTAATCCTTATTCTAAATTGGTATTAAAAACCTTGATTCCATATCACAGCTTTATTAACAACGGAAAAACACATTCAAAAAACAAAACAAAAACATACATTGTTGCCACACAGGACGAGCTAAATCAAACAAAACAAATAATTTCTAGGTTATAGATGGACGGTTTAAATTCAGACACGGAAAATCATATTGTACAATCATAAATTGAACACATACGTAAAATAAAAATTAAATAGAGTTAAATATTTACAACATGTTACATACTCCCACCTTGCAAAGTGAAAGGTTACAAATTGAACTTTGCAATCTAAAACAAATTAAAAGGAAATTACAAGTCCAATTTGTGAGGAATTTTTATGGTTCTTCCCAATCTGGTTTTGGTATGGTGTATCTCCTCAGAATTATCAGCTCCTTCAATAGGAGAATTGGGAATATGGTCAGCAGGTGAATCAGGACTCTTCTCAACAGGTAAGCCACTTTGCCCTGAAGCCTTCAAAACACTAATTTCAGTTTTAGCTGACACTTCCAGTGGATAAAGTCTTTGGAAGGGACGGATCCTCTCACCATGGGAGGTTCTAATTCTCGCAACTCTAGGAACACCATCTTTGCCAGGATAAACTTCCAAGATAACACCAAGAGGCCAGTCAATACGTCGAATATTGTCATGCCCTATGAGCACAACATCTCCCACTTCTAGAACATCACTTCTCCTTGTCCCTCTGTGGACCAGAAGAGCAAGATATTCATTTCTAAATCTTTGTCTAAGATCTTCACGCAACTTCTGCAAGTATTTTGTGCGTTTTACCAACGAAGATCGATCTACTTTATCTAAATCTGGCGTTTCATGGTTGCTGTTTCCATGAAGAAACATTGCTGGGGTCAAAGGTAGCAATTCATTTGGATCATCTTGTATATATGTCAATGGCCTAGCATTGATTATTGACTCGCAGTCACATAAGATGGTTAGGAGCTCTTCATAATTTACAATAGATTTTCCTAACACTCGACGCAGAAGCTCTTTGAGCATTCTCACAATACGTTCCCACCATCCACCCCACCATGCTGCTGTGGGTGGGATAAATTTCCATAAGATTTTCTGAGCAGTAGAGTATGCAGCAATTTTATCCCAATCTAATGTTTGCAATGCATTACTTGTTCCAACAAAGTTAGTACCGTTGTCACTGTAAAGTACTGAAATCCTGCCTCTTCTAGCAATGAACCGTCTTAAGGCTTGAATAAAGGTATCAGTAGTGAGTGACCGAACTAATTCAAAATGCACCGCTCGGTAGACAGCACAAGTGAATAAAACTATCCAGGCCTTTCCTTGCGACTTAAGATAAAGAGGACCTGCATAGTCTACACCTGTTACTTCAAATACCTTTGTCTGAGTAACTCTATCTCTAGGCAATGGAGCGAACGGTACTTCAACATGTTTAGCTTTATAACGCTTGCAAATCACACACTCAGAAATAACCTGCTTTACTAATCTTCTGGCTCTAATTATCCAAAATCTCTCTCTAAGCCTGGCAAGTAATATTGAAGAGCCTGCATGCATTGCTTTTATATGCTCTTCTCGAATCAATTTCACTACAACATCATTAGCAGGTAAGAGAATTGGAAACTTGAAATCTTCCTTCTCACAACTATCTGCAAGTTTGGTTCTTATTCTCAGAAGTCCATCTTCACCTTTAAATGCTTGCATTTTAGCGAGAAGTCTTTCATCTTGAAAGGCATTTGACTGCATGGACTTGAGATAGAGAACCTCTGCCTTTCTGAATTCTTCATAGACTAAGCTTCCTTTTAACTTGGTTGCATTTGAAATATTATGAATAAAACGTAGAATCCATGCCACCACTCTGATGTTTCTACTATAGGTGGAAAAATAATCACTCATAATATCTGTTGTTTGAATGTTCACCATAGAGGTCACGATAGCTCTTCTCTCTTTATTCACTTCTTCCTCACTGACATCAACTACCACATCGCTAACAGGCCATTCATGAGGCGATAGATACAACCAACTGGGCCCTTCCCACCATTTGGAATTGCAAAGCTGCTTAGCTGAACACCCTCTACTCGGACAGTCTGCAGGATTCAGTGATCCAGGTACGTGTCTCCAAGCTTTGACTGGTGTCAGCTTTCGAATTTCTTGAACACGGTTGTGAACAAATACACCCCAAGGTTCTTCTCTCTTTAACCAAGCTAGTACTGTAGTAGAGTCTGTCCAGAAATAAACATTGTCTGTTCGAAATTCTTTCAAGACAGTGGAGGAAAGACGAGCGGATATAGCAGCACCAAGAAGTTCCAGTCTTGCAATTGTTGTTTCCTTTTTACCACAAGGGGCAATTCTAGTTTTACTTTGTACCAATTGTACATGTACAGTATTTCCAATATCAACTCGTAGGAAAACAGCAGCAGAATAGGCAAGTTTGCTTGCGTCACAAAAAAAAATGCAATGAAATATGTTCAAATCTTCTATCACAGTGCAACCATCTTGGTACTTTAACATGCTTCAAATATTCCAGCTCCTTTAGCCACTTCAGAAAGTCTTGACGTGTTTTCAGATCTACTTCTTCATCCCAACCGATTTTAGATTTCCACAAATTTTGTAGCCAGAATTTTGGTAGTAGCAACACGGGACTAGTGATCCCCAACGGATCAAAGACTTTGTGTGAAGCAGCAAGAATATTTCTTTTCGTGATTATCTCTTCCTTTAGTTCTCTCAAATCGGGAATATTTATTGATAGAGTATCATAATGTCTGTCCCAAATCATTCCCAGGATGATTGTAGGACTTGTTACAGGATCAGATGGGCTGGAGTGCTCCCACCCTCGTAAGTCGAATTTTCTTTCAGCCATGATCTCTGTGGCTACGTCAATAAATTTTTCTAGTTCTGATTGGGTTTCGACACTTGCCAAGCAATTATCCACGTAAAAGCTGTTCATCAAATTTTGAATAATACTCTCAGGGTATTTTCCAAGGCCTTGTTTCGCTTCTTCCAACTTTTCCTCCAAGTGATATTGGATAGTTGATCCTAGCAAGAATGGGCTACTGGAAACACCAAACACCACTCTACAATGCCGGTAGTGTACGAGCTCTCCTTTTTCACCGTGCCATAAGAAACGCAGAAAATTTCGATCCTCCTTATATAGACTTATTTGTAAGAAGGCCTTCCGTATATCAGCAGAAACGCCAAATCTATACAGTCGAAATCTTGTTAACATGGAAGGGATCAATTCAATCAAGTTTAATCCCTTTTCCAGACAGTCATTCAAGCTAACAGCTCCCTTTTGTTTTGACGAAGCGTTAAAGACTGGCCTAATTTTCGTAGTGCTGTTCGGCTTCACCACATGTCGATGGGGCAAATAGTGACAAGCATACTTTATTTCTTCTTGGGGAACTTCTTCAATTATGCCTTCACGTTCCCATTCCTTAAAAACTTCACCGTATTCTTGAAATAAGTTTTCCTTTTTTAACTTATGAGTTGTCACTTGCAACCCTTTGAGTGCCAAATTAAAGTTGTCTGGAAGAGGCAAATGATCGTCAAGCCACGGTAGGGAGACAAGGAATCGCTCTTCTTCATCAACCTGGACAGTTCTTAAGAAGTGCTCCACAGACGCTTTATGAAGCTCTTCTTTGGTTTTTTGCTCTGAAGGATCTTCGATCCCCAAGGAATCCAATCTCCACAGCTGGGAGATATCCATCTCTTTCACCAATAGGGAGGTTACCAGCATAGCATTGTATGACGACATTTCATTCTCAGGAGCTTTACCTGACAGAGTCCAACCAAGTAATGTCTCCATAGCAACAAGCCCACATGATAAAACTCTCCGCCGACCAGTCATGAGCTTTCCTATTACATCTGATCCAAGAAGCACTTGTATAGGTTGTGATTCTTCCCCTACATCTGATAACCTGATGTGCATTTCATGAAGCTCTGAAATCCAAGAACCTGGAGTGACTGATGCAATATTGTCGCATATAGATGTTTGATCTAATGCTTCCATGTTGCATGTGACACTGTTGTCCTGACTTCTTAGTTTTATTTTATAGCAAAAATGTTCACACTTTTCAGATTTAACCCCTCCAAACAATGAGTGCATCAGTATTTCTTTTCTAAGTGGAATATATCCCATTTTCTCAACTACATTTTTTAATACATATGTCTTTTGAGACCCAGAATCAAGAATTGCTCTAACTGGGATTTCTATGTCATCAGATACGATTTTTAACTTTAAAGTTTGAAGGAACACCCTGGGACTTGAAGTGTTGTTGGCCATGTTAATTTCAACATTTGGACTTTTATTTTCATTCATGTATGAATCTTGATTCTTAGCCTCTAGAGACTCACACATAAGTGGGACATGCTTTTTCCTACATATCACACATCTTAAAAACGCTTTGCAAGAACGAGCTGTATGCTTGGGTGCTAAGCAAGCAAAACAACATTGCTTCTCTCTTAAAATATTATGCCTTTCAGCCAGACTCATCTTCTGAGCTTGAAAACAGTCTTGGCTAGAGTGTTTCCCAGTACAGAAAACACATTCTTTTTTCACTTCTTTTGAAGCTGTAGTCAATAAATTAGCAGCTGTAGGTACCTTTTTCATTGGAAAATCTCTTACTTTTTTCTTAAATGACTGTCGATTTTCATCTGTACCCAAGCCAAAACCAGCCATAGCCAAATTAATTCTTTCTTCTCCCTCTGTTTCTGCTTTAAAGAAAGTCATTAAATTGGTCAAACGCTCTTTAGCATCAGTTGAGGCTGCTGAAGAAGCACTTCTATTCCATGCTTTCAAAAAGTCCTCTTGAAAACAAGACTCCACCATGGGGTAAAGAATAGATGCACATTTATCAGTTGTCACACCTAAAGTCTCCAAGGCTCTCAGATAAGATTCCAATTTATCGTACAGAGATGTCATTGATATTTTTTCATGCTTCTGCACCGAAATTATCAGTTTCAACAATTCACGAACATAAACTTCAACCAACAGTTCATCTCTGCCAAATCGTGCTTTTAAGCTTTCAATTGCTTTGGTATAATTGGCTGCTGTTGGCGGGAAACTCTCCACTACCTCTCGGGCTCGTGATCCATGCACAGTAGCTTGTATAAGATACTGAAATTTATTTTCAGGTGCGATTTCATCATCGTCATGAATGTGTTGAAATTGGCTCCAAAATTGTAGCCAATCTTTAATATCGCCATTAAACTGTCTAAATTCTAATTTTGGAAGATTAAATTTTTTTCTAGCGCCAGATATAGTGTTTTGAGATTCACCTGCAATTGGTAATGTTGCTCCGATTCTCGCCAATTCCAGTTCATGTTCTCTTATTTTTCTATTTTCTTCATATTCTAGACGTTTTATTCTTTCCTCTTTTTCAAATTCTGTTTGCTTTTGTTTTTGTTCTTCTTTTAGTTTTCGCTGACTCACGGCGGTTACTAAAATATTTGTCACAAAATCTGGATCTTCCAAATACTCTTTGCTATTCAAAATAATATCTTTTAATTCAGAAATTTTTACCTTGTCAGGCAGTGTCTCTCCGATTTCTTCTGCTACAAACAACAAGTCCTCTTTCAAGAAGCCTTTAATCGTTTTAAACATGTTTGCATTCAAAAACAATAGTCCTGTCGCGTTACGCCAGAAATGTAAACAACAGTAGTAAAAATATCTTTGCGGACGCCTTTCAACTAT